>JASSUY010028064.1:36146-47320 GCA_032466535.1 Forpus xanthops | reverse complement strand
CCTATGAAGATAGGATGAGAGAGTTGGGGCTGTTCAGCCTGGAGAAGAGAAGGCTGAGTGGAGACCTCATAGCAGCCCTCTTCTGAAGGGGGCCTTTAGGATGCTGGGGAGGGACTCTTCATGAGGGACTGTAGTGAGAAGACAAGGGGTAATGGGTTCAGACTTAAACAGGGGAAGTTTAGATGGGATGTGAGGAAGAAATTCTTTACTGTAAGGGTGGTGAGGCCCTGGAATGGGTTGCCCAGGGAAGTTGTGAATGCTGGCAGTGTTCAAGGCTGGGTTGGATATAGCCTTGGGTGACATGGTTTCGTGTGAGGTGTCCCTGCCCATGGCTGGGGAGTTGGAACTGGATGATCTTAAGGTCCTTTCCAACCCTAACTATTCTACGATTCTATGTATAAAGGCTATACTTTTATATTATGCTTCTTGCTTTAACAATTAATGCTTTGAGTTTTAGGAAGAGAAAACATCTTATGGGGCAAATAGATTTTAACTTATATGGCAATGTGCAACATTTTCTGTATAGAAATGAAGTTGGATAGAGTTACCAGCTCTTTTTAATCCTTTGTAAAGCTCTGTGTTCAGAGTTATTCTGAGAATTTTATTTTCTAATCTTGCTTTAGTTTTAGGGAGAGTCATAGGAAGCTGGAACTTTAATGTAGTTCATAATTTAAAGAGATACTGCCATCTCCAATTCCCTCATATTCTAGAGCCCAGTTTTCTAGAGCAATAGTGATACACAGTCCTGACTTTTATTCTGTCCTCAGTAGAGAAGGACCTCAGGTGTACTGGAGCATGAGAAGACAACGTATCAGTAGGGTGTTTGGGTTCATGAGTAGCTTTCCATTCATTTTTTCAACACACATCTCAGTAGAGATTTTTCTAAGCAAGATATTTAAACTGAGAGTCTACATCTATGTTACTTGCAGGGAGCATCTTTAAGGTTCTGTTAGAGAGTAAATTTTTTAAGGAACTGTTTGAGTCTGTGTTAGTCAGGTAGTAATGCTGAATTTGTTAAGTTTTAGACTACACAGAAGTATAGCTCTGAGAGGACCCTCGGTACTGTTCTTTTGCGTCTGAAGTAGTGTTAAATATAGCTAGATGATTACTTAGCAGATTTTCACCTAAAGTCTTCAGAAGTCTCTAACAGCAAGAGTTCTGTTTTTTGCTGATGTCATACCCAAGTGCTTAGTTATTCTTTAAAGGTTCCCTAGTGTCTAATTTAAGTCTTTAGCATGTGTAATCAATATATTCCTGTCTTAGTCACAGCTCTAACATTTTGAAATACTTGCATTCCTTGCTTCTAGCATTCCTTGCTTCTAGCCAGCTCTCTTTAATAGGGATAAAGATAATTACTCAGCCTTTTCTATAGATTAAGTCTTCTTACAATCCTCTGGAATCTTTCCAGTTTTTGTACTTTACAGTTCATTACCAGAGACCAGACAATATTTCAGCAAGAAGATTCATCAGCACCAAGTAGAGCAGAAAAATTATTCTCCATACATTGCAGAGATGTTCTGTCACAAATAGCAAAATAGCAACTTCTCAAAGCATCAGACGCTAGGAGGCCACCACTTCTAGTTTTTCTTAAAGCTGTTACTCTTACCTGTTTCCTTCTTGCGTAACATTCCATGACAGTACCTTTCTTTACTGCTAAACTTTGACCAAGTTTTAAATCTTCTTCCTTGAACAGAACTTGTTTGTTGAAGCATCAGTCTTGTGGAGCTACCCTTTTCCTCAAAGACAAAAAAAATAGTACTAATTTTCGCCCTAAGGAGCCTGAGTGCCATCTCAGCTGGCATTGCCTTTGACAGCTCTGCCTCATCAATCTGTCTAGGCTTCCCAAGTACATTGAATCTAGGCTGCATGAGTATACTTCAGCCCTTTGGTGCCTGCCAGCCTGATACCTTAAGTAGCACTTTTTTTCAACAGTATTGCATCATTATGTATATTAAGTTCATGGTTACTGTCACCACTGTAAAATGTCTAGGCATTTGTTCCGTAGAAAACATACTTGCAATCTCTGCATTTTGTTTAGCTTTGTTAAGTGTAGTTATTTTTATTTTGTTAGCTTCTACCTGGTCTCCAAAGTTAGATGGTTTTGAATTCAAGGGGTAACAGGTTCAAACTTAAACAGGGGAAGTTTAGATTGGATCTGAGGAAGAAATTCTTTCCTGTAAGGGTGGCGAGGCACTGGAATGGGTTGCCCAGGGAAGTTGTGAATGCTCCATCGCTGGTGCTGTTCAAGGTCGGGTTGGACATAGCCTTGGGTGGCATGGTTCAGTGTCAGGTGTCCCTGCCTATGGCAGGGGGGTTGGAACTAGGTGATCTTAAGGTCCTTTCCAACCCTAACTATTCTGTGATTCTATAATTCTGATTCGAAGTGTTTGCCTTCCCAAGAGGTAATCTGTAAATTCTAGAAAACCTTGTTTTCATTATCCAAGCAGATAATGAAAATATCAAATATGACTTCATTACTGATTGGCTTCTGTATGCCCTCAGCTAGGGTGCCCTCTCAGTTTGATTGTAGACTGCTGGTAACTCTATATACTTTCAGGTGATTGTGCCTTCCATTTCATAGCAATATCATCTAGGCTGTGTTCCCCTAGTTTGTTTATGAGAGGTAACTATGCTGTGTATGGGAAAGCATTGGAAACGTCGCAGTTCAAAATATGAAGATTTTCAGACTGCTGCTTACTGAGTGACAGTTTCATTTTAATCAAGGGGTTATGTAGGAGTTCCAGAGAATAGATGCAGCTAAAGCCCTGAACCTCTTCTATGGTTTGGAAATACTACTGTGCAGCTAAATGTGCTTCCCTTCTGAACTGCAGATTCAGAACTACTGTGTATTTTTATGTTGCAGTAGAAGAGTGAACTGAGTACCTAATAATCAACTTCTTCATGTTAGTACCACTTCATTTTCAGCAGAAGATTCCAGAGCCTGACATTGTTAGAGGAATCCAACTTTTCCTTTAAATCAGACCTGATCTGTAATCTTTAAGGCAGAAATTTGCTTAGTTGAAGTTTGCATCTTTGTAACTATTCGATGTTGCATGATGTAAGGTCCATTTGTCTTAGAAAGGGTTTAATAAGTCATTGTCTTGTGGGGAAGGGTGACATTTTAACCTTCTTCAGGAAAAAGTAGAACACTTCTCTGTTTTAAGCTTCTACTCTGCTTTAATCAATAGAGACTTGTCTAAATTCGAATTAACAATTCTTAGAGGGAATTTCCAGAGTTTTACTTCGTTTTAGCCAGGCATATTTGTGAAATTTTACCTCACAACATTCTGAAAAGGTTTTATAATTATAAAAGTTTCTTCAGTAATGCTTTGTGTATTCCTGATGGTAACTCTGTATAATAATGTTCTGAGACCTGAGGGGAAAGACTTGACAGAGATTTACATCAGATGGGTAATTTTTCATGGTAGCAAAGTTACTTAGTAAGTGTCAGTAAATGCCTGACATGCAAAATAATGCACTAACTGCAAGTGCTGGTGAAATCAAGTAGTAGGCTTTAAAAATAGCAGAAAAAAAATTAGTCCCCTGTGCTCTTCTGTGTGTTTATAGATGTTTGCTGCCAAAAAATGCGTGTTGGTATGTCACAATAGCAACTGGCTTACTTCCCATGGTTGCCCTGTATGGGAGAAAAACCTATTTGCTTACTTAGCTGTTTGAGGTTCTTGCATTGAATAAATAGCTGAAAGCTGTGGAGGAATTTGCCCCAAATGTATCCTGTATAGTTGTCTTTTTCTCAGGACTTGGTATTTCCAATGGAAATCATTCTCAGTCACAGAAATTGGAAGATTTATGTGAAAAGAAGGCCAGTTCCTAAAATAAAGGAATTTCTCACAAGGAGAGGTGAAGTCAATTTTCAGGAGTATTTTTAAAAGTATCTTTACACTTTACAATGCTTGCATTTAATTTAAGCTGGAACTTTTTTTTTTTTGTTTAGTTTCTTTTTTCCTAATGTTTAATAGAAAAACCATCCACAAAGTTTTTCAATTTAGTATTCAACGTATCAGCTGCATCTTGCACTTTTCTAAACTACCTGAAATGTTATCTGGAGGGGAAGATGTTCAGTCACTATCTTGTTATACTTAGCATACTGTTTATTTACTACCACTTCTGTATGTTACCTTATGTAACACTGCCTGCGTATGAGTGCTCTGACACATCTGGGCCTCATTCATCAAAGAAAACAAGGGTTTGGATGTACAGTACAGGTTTAAGAGCTTTTACTGAAGCTGTAAATGTAATTTACAGTGAACAGCTGAATTAATGTTTTCTTGAACAATGTTGTTAGACACTTGCTACAGGTTCTGTGGGGATTCTACCGATATAGTTACTTACAATTTAGGAGGATTTGATCAACAGTTCTTATTACAGTGATATTTCTTATGAAGTAAATCTGTAATGATGTACATCATAAGCAACTTGTATGTTATGCATTTAAGTCAACAGAATCCCAGTACACAAAGAAGCTGGAGCAGAGCAATAGCTGTCCTTATCCTGTCACATTTTTATCCAGGTTGTGTGGCCATAACTCTTCAGGAAGGTTCCTTTCACTCCAAACTTATCTATAAAATTTTTTTCCTTGTTTCTTCACAAATTGTTTATGAAAGTAAACATCAGTGTTGAATTTAAGATATGTATTAGTAAAGTGGAATTGAGTTTTGATTGCCTGATGTTCTGTAGTCAGGACCAGAGCAGCATCAGAAAAAAACAAAACTTACTGCTGTATATAAAAAGCATAATTGAAATTTCTTACCCCCAGACTTCAAGAGTTAACCTCTGAGTTACACGGATTAACTGCCAGGCAGCTGCAGAAGGTAGGAGGAGGAAGGGGAGGGCTATAGACCACTGAATCTTTGAGATATATAAATATACCCACTACCAAATCCAGTTCCCAGTGAAATGAAAGTGAGAGAGAAGGCTCTGCTCTCACTCTGTGCCATTTGTGGGTGCAGACATCTATGCAGTCTTTCCTTCTGAGCAAGTTGCCTGGTATTGCTGTCTTTTTTCTTGCAGACTAGTGAAACAAAATCACTGTGTAAATAGCACCTGACTTACTAATATACATACCATGTGTTTTGGGTGATTAATTGCAGCATATTAAAGTTCATGAAAAATTATTTTACGCAGCACACTGCTTCTATACTGTAATAGATATGACCCCTTTCAGCCTTTTTTTTACAGCTAGGAAACTGGAACTGAGAAATGTCAGTTCTTCTGTGGATTTCTCCCGATTCTTCTTTTCCTTCCTTTTTACAGTTATGTCATGCCTCTTGTCGGTTACCATGTGCTGAAACTTGAACATCTTTGGTTTTGTTTTAATTTATGCTCTAAAATCTGCCCAGAAGTAAAAGTAATTGTCATACTAAACCTAGATAAGCTGCTTTCCAGTTCTCTCTCTTCCTCTCCCCCTCCTTCTGGAAACTCATGCATGTGTATCACACAGAAGCTTGTGGTTTGTTTTCTTGCCAGTTCTTCAGAGTGGAAAGCAGCTTTTACTATAAAGTAGAATACAGAGTTTGCAAGTAGTTATTCGTTGTACTTTGAAACAAATCTTTGTGAGATTGACTTGAGTGCCTCTTAGCTTCTGTAATATAGGATATTGAAAACAATGCTGAGGCAGTACTAAGGCAGGATTCGCTCTTTGCTGACACAACAGTATATTTACCATCTGGCACATCGGTCTGCCTCTTAAGCTCCTGTGTGTGATCCTAGGGACAAATGGTGCACTTGATTTTGTAGCTAATCGGACTATAATATCAGCAGGTCTTGACATCATCAAAAAATAACCACTGAATGTTTGACAGGCCTGTGATGTTATTCCCCAAAGGGCTTATCATAAAGCACAGTCTCAAAAGCAACTACTTTAAATTGTGGGTCAGTATTGGTATAGTAATTAAAACTCCTCTCTCCTCCCTCTCCTGACTCTACAATGACAGAATTTAATGTACACTATGAAAAGGAATGGATGCCACTATTTTACACCAAGAGAAGGAAGGCAGATTTCCTGAACATACATCGTACAGATGTCAGTATTATGCAATCATATTGCACTTAGTATTTTAGAATTATAGAAGGTTTGCCTTCCTGTTCAATTTAATGACATGTAGAATATACCATAGAACAAACACCACTTGTCTACTCCGAGACTGAAGTTGAAGCTTTAAACTGTACTTTTCTAGATACTTATTACTATTTTTCTTCCTGAAACCTCTCTGTGTTTAAAGGTTTTATTTGTGGCTTCATGGAAAGCTTTCCTACCTCTGCTTTTGACAGTTGTTGCAGAGGTTTTTGCAAGCTTCTGTGCAGATTTGTTCCTTCCATTTAACACCAGACTCTCTCTTGCTAAAAGTTCTACTATTTATTTCTGGGCCTTTGTGTAGATATGTAGTCTTATATTGAGAGTTCTCTCATTATTTCCCTTTCTTTCCCGTTACTACAGATAAAGAAAAAAAGTTCTGAAGAGAATTATCTTCACTTTTCCATCATTTCATATTTCTATTTTTTCCTTATTTGCAGAAGAATTTGAATGCTTATTTTCTCCTTGAGTTATTTTTAATGTCTTATACTTTGTAAGCACTTTTTCCTGAGAAACTGAACATCACTGCAAAATCCCCGCAATTCACTCCTGTCATCCCCAAAAAAAGTTCTGTTGCATGGGCCTGTTTAAGAACAAGAAGTGTTTCTGTAATTTTAAGATAACTAAGTTTTATCTAGTTATGCATTGATGCAGGTTGTTGAAACAGGTTCCCTCCCACATCTTTGCCCTCCCTGCAGACATCAAGATGCGGTGAGTTGGGTGTAGAAATTTCTTGCAGCAGCTACATTTTTAGGTGATACAGAAGGCCAAAGGGAATGAGCTTGTCTTCCAAGATTTTATAAGTAATAAAATTTTAGCCCATAGTATATTTTGCTCAAGGTACATGGCCAGTATAGGGAAAGACTGGAGAACAGCATTGGGGGGAAAAAAGAATGCTGTTAAATTTAACGCTGGAAAAGGTTTCATTTGCTAGTAATTAATTACTTTTGTTGTAGACTGTCAGAGCTAAGCCTTACTATGTCTTCTCTTTTTGTTGCAGCAGAGATCTGTGTTCATAAAAAGTTCTGCTTCCTCCAACATGAGTGTTTTTTAGTAGACATAGCTGACTTGATGCTAGGAAGTTTTTAGGCTTACTAAATGTAAGTCTTGGAAAATAATACACGGTAGTGAGAAAGAATCAAGAAAAACAGTCTTGATTCTGGAAATAAGTTATTCTTGAAAATTCTGAATAATCAGGAGGAGTTCTTCATAGAAGTTACTATGTTTGCATCATGGTTGTGGAGCTGCTGTGTCTGTAGGCCAGACTGGACCATGAGACCACACTGTTCAATCTGCTGCTTTTTGTCTTGGAGGATCCAACATGATTCGCCAGGGAGGATATGAAACCACAGACACTCAATTCCTGCTGTGGAAGCATGGGTTTAACTGTCCCCACAGCATCTGTATGGGTTGCTATTTGGGATTGCACACTAGTATAGGTGCTCACCAGCAGAAGACTGGATCAGTCCTCGCAGATTACAAAGGGGAAAAAACACGGCTATTGCAGCTAACCACCCTAATAAAAACAGTTTGAAACCATTTGTAAGCTTTTGGTGGTAGCAGAAAAATCAAAAGACGGCTTTTAAAAATTCAGTCTAAATTCTATGGGTAAGGGACCCTTGTAGCAGCATTGGTGCACAGAATGGCCCATGTGTTTTTTTTTCCTCCAAGTTTCACTGTAAGAAGAACCTGACCTAAATTATTACTGTTAATGTAGTTGGATCAAATTTGTTTAATTATAGGTCAGAGTAACATAACTGAAGCATCAGATATCATTACAGATAATCCATCTCCATTCAAATGGTTGTGCCTCTGTTTCTGTAGGAATTTGGACTGAGAATCTCTAATACATAATCAGCATGTGTAAATTAATATATTTATATTACATTAATATTTTACGTTTTAAAATACCACACTAAGTGACTCAAAAGTTTACACCCCCCCTGTTTTTAATGATATTTTTAAAATACTTGTATAAAGTTGATTTATATGTCAGCAGACAAAGAAAGTGATATTCCTGGTCCAGACTGATCTGTTGTGATGCATTGCTTTGGTTCACTAAGTCATTTTGTCTGTTACTATCTACAGATAAAAATGGATTATAGTCTTTGGGGTAGTCCATAATATTAATGATGAACAGAGATTAATTTTGATTCAGTTTAAGCCTTGCTATGTCTGGATGCAGGTGGTAATGCTCTTACATCAGTGATTTTTGACCTAACATAGCTATAAGCTACTCCTGCTTCCTGAATCAGTTTCACTCATTTTGCCAACTAATGCTTTTGAAAACATTTTTGCTGCACCATAGCTGTTTCTGCACATCTGTATTCAGATTTATTAGTTGCGTTATGTTCAGTTTGTTTGTTGACTGCTACATTACTTTTGTGGCACTGGCCCTACCAGGGGCTGTATTTTAATGCATTTCAAAATGAAGGTTAGCATTGAATGTGAACTGTTACATTCAGGGTTTCCAATTCAGGCAGGATTTTCACAATGTTAATATTGGTATTGTCATAAAGTTGTTTCCTTTTATGGCTAAAAATTCTTTATCAGCCTAGTGAAGATGGTACAAACAACATTCTGAAAGGCCTCTTCTGTTTGTATTTCTTTTATTCTGTTACTTATGCTTTCTTAGGCAGTACTTCCTTTGTAGTCTGAATTAGATTATTTAGTAAATAGACAAGTAGTATTTATGGTTCTGCTGTGACACAGATCTACTTTTCTGTATGTGAACAGAAGTTTACATATGTAATTCAGGAAGGGCTTATTTATTCTGCTCTTTTGTGGTGGCCCTTAATTTCTGAAGTTCTTTAGACATGATGAGTTCTCTGATTTACTAGTATGGGTCATTCTCAATTTAAGATAATGGAGCCTTCTGGCTATGACTTAAAACTTATAACTTGAGATTTATAGTAGCTGTATTTCATTTTTCCATCTGAGTAATTTGTACCTTGCTTTTCATTAGAAAAATAATTCTAATAAGGTTCTGTATTCATCATGAGAAAAAAATGGAAATCAATGATAAATTTTCTATATGCAGTCACATAATGACTTTTTAAATGCAGCATTGAGTAGGAAATCGTGTCTAGGAAGTAAAATTCACATACTCTGTTTTTTTCAGAAGCTTGTTGGGGAATTCAGACCAAACTTCCTGTAATATTATGTTCCACCTTAAGGGCATCTAGTAGTCAAGTTGTAACACACTGCTTTTAAGATTAGTATCCATGTAGTAATAAATCTGTAATTTTTAATCAAATGCCTTCCTAGACAATCTATCTCCAGTAATGTATTGTCAGACCACCATTTCTGCTCTTACCTGGTTTTGATCAATTCTTACATAAACCTTACAAAAAGATTATTTAAATCGATTGCTTGTGAGTTTCTCAACTCCCTAACTTCTACTCACATTAAGTATTTTTTACTAAATTCAAACATTCAGCTACCAGTGGAAAATAAAGTGCCATGCCAGTATTAAGATAAACTGTCTGGATTAAAAAACAAGGCTTGATACACCATAGGAATCAATTATCTTGGTAAAGTCTGAAGGAAGACATTAGTTTTAGTATATATTTTAAGATCACGAAAGATAAGACACTGGCAGTGCAGGATGTAAGGTAATTTAATAAAGATGTTACAGCATCAGAACTTGTGTGTGTAAATGTTGAGAGTATTTGGTGAAGTGAACACAGCAGGTACTTGAATAGTGTGCCAGGGGCCTCCTAGGTGGGACTCTGAGTAAGATTCCATTTAAATTAAAGAAGAACATAAAATTACGCAATCCAGAAATGGAGAAGGCATTTAGACTTCAGACTGGAAGAGTTTGCTCTTTACATGGGAAACTATTAAACTAATAAGCATCTGTCCTTTGTATTAGATGGTGAAGGCTAAACACATACAGGTTAAAAAAAAACATTTGGGAAGTTGCAAATAAGCATATGAAAGCATATGATCACCAGTTTAATAAATTACTGGGGTTTGTATCCCCAAGCATTTACTTGTTTTTCTCACCTAATTTTATCTTAATGTAGGATTATTTAGAAATGATCTTCAAAGAAGTAAGGACATATTTGTACCATTTTCTATATAGTGGATAAGAAGAAAAATAAAGTTTTAGTCTTTTAAATATACATCAAAAATTATGGTCTTATCTGAACTACAAAACTGAAAGCTATCCAGAAAACAAATCCAATTAATGATTATACACTTGAGAAAGTGAAATCTGATTTAATTACTTGTCTCAAAAGAAAATTACCTCTTTCAACATTTTATTGTTAAAACTCTACCATTATTTTTATCACTATAAAATGAACAATCTTGGAAGAGAAGTTTTCTTCATGGAGTTCACAGTCTAGTCTTTGTTACTTAATACTCAAGCTGAAAATTAGAGTCTTTATACAAACTTCCAATCATCTAGAAAATAGCCAGGAAAAATGCTTTATGATAGATAAGATTTGTATTCTTAGTTATGGGCTTAGAAAAACTTAAAGCATTGGAAAGAGCAAAATAGGTATTTTTTTTTAAGCTTTGTTATAGCAAGGTCATCATTATTGCTGAACATGCATAAAAATAACAGCAGGCTTTAGCAAGTGCAGTGAAAATATGTTGTTATGCTATGAAAAAAAGAAGAGTTGGAAATTATGAAGTCACATTCCCATTTCATTTAAGAGTTCTAGAGCTGTTTTAGGAGTGGATGTAGCTTTACATGTGGAAAAGAACTGAAGACAGGGCCCTTGCCTTTGCCTCTGCTTGGATGAGTTCTGCAGCCTCACACCAGTCCTCAGATGAAAGGGCTGAAGGACAGATAAGTGATGAACCACAGGTTGTACCCTTTGCAAATAAGATTGCAATTTTTTGCTCAAATTCCATTTGTCCACTTGAAACAGCAGTACTCCATGTGTATAGATTTGGCTTAGTCTGTGGATTTAAAATCAGGTATGATAACCAGTTATCTTAAGTGCCCATTTCTCAGAAAATTAGACTGGAATCTTAAAAACTTCATACATCTGTATTAAAACCCTTGACTGGCAGGTGTTTTTTTAACAGAAAAAACTTGAAGATGTTTTCAAATTTAGTCATGTATCGC
>JASSUY010028064.1:0-36136 GCA_032466535.1 Forpus xanthops | reverse complement strand
GATGGAAGCAGTGATAATTTCTTGCTGGGCAGAATCATAAGAAAGGCCAGGGAAGAATACGTAAGAGTGGTGTGAGGAAATGGATATGATTTTTATTGAGATAACTTCTCAAAATTTTAATGTAAAACCATCCAAAGATTTCTGTAGATAAGCAGAAAGATGTTCTATTCTCTCCTCAAAAGCCCATCAAATATATAATGCTGGTCCAAACAAGTATCCCCCAATTAATACCACTGGTTTTGTTGGGAAGTACAAAACACTATGAAGACTACCACCCTTAGTTGGATAAAATGACATTTTTCTAGTATCTAAGCAATTACAAATGCTTCTTAATCTAATACACCTTCATTAGACACTGACTTCACAAATGATATTTAGCATGTCTT
Organism: Forpus xanthops; assembly: GCA_032466535.1. Taxonomy (NCBI): domain Eukaryota; kingdom Metazoa; phylum Chordata; class Aves; order Psittaciformes; family Psittacidae; genus Forpus; species Forpus xanthops. The sequence continues at coordinate 35,750 of JASSUY010028064.1, read as the reverse complement.
AGTTTTAATACTAAAATTGGATGGATAGAAGGACTAAAGAAAGGGAAATCTAATGGTAAGGAAAGAAAGTAAGCTGGAATAGTGGAAAGGAAGAGAGAAAAAATATTTGTATGAAGAAACTTTTTGAGAAATACTCAGTAGAGGGTTTTGTCTCCAGGTCCAGGTAGGATATGAACAACATTTCCATGCACATGTATCATGTAGATAAACTTTTGAGAAGTGAGACTCCTTTTTGGTTGTACTTAGTAACCCAAATTCTTTCGGATTACTTCAAATATTATTAATAATAATAATAGTAATTTCATCAGATAACCATTTTCCTTTAAATTGGAGTTTGCCTCTTGAACATGTATCTAAATTAAGTTTGTGTGAACTGAAAATATATATTTTTTATTGGGCCTTGCTGCACTCACTGTCTAATCAGAAAATATGTGATAGATAAACACCAGGAGCTCTTCTGGTCTTGAAGGAAATGTCTCCTCAGGAAGGACTGCTAGAGAAGGGGGCTATTGGGTACTAGATCTGTTTCTGCTTTGGAGAAAGGTTCCCAGGTTAAATAAGTTAGTTTCCAATCCCATACTCTGAATTTAAATCAGTAATGGTGAAAGCTTTTCCTGCTTAAAATATTTCTGTATTGATAGAGTAAGTAATTATTGCATTATAAATATTGTTGATTATTGTTTCTCTTTAAAGCGTTATAATTAAAACTGTGCAATTCATATATATTCCGAAAGCACTGGGGTGGGTTTTGTTGGTGGTTTGAAGTATGTGCAAAATCTACAGATGGAGTAATGTTTGAAAAGGGTGATGACAGTTTTTTAAAACATATAATGCTCTTTCAGCCAAAGCATAAAGGTAATCTGATGCTTTATCAGCATTTGAACTGTAAAAGGCCTTTTAATATTTTGTTGAGATGTGCGTGGTAAATTAAGTATTTGATTATAGAGCAAAGTGAGAGGTGTGTTACATAGGATTATGGTTATGATTGTTTTTACTGATCATTTTATAACTGTGTCCTTTGCTTGTGCTCCATGCATAGGGAGTTGGCGTTTCAGTCCACGGACATTTCCGAGTTGCTACAGAAAAGACAGTTTTTGCAATGCCAGAAACAGCAATAGGCAAGTATTTTAACAGATTATGACATGCTAACATGTTTAAAGTTTCACTGTTTGTGTAATGAGGATGAAATGTCTTTGGAAATAGTTGGGGTAGTGAACAAATTTTAAAAAGGAATTGGAGGTGACCATGTATAGAAAGTATTTTCTATTAAATTAGTAGCAACTTATCTATGTTCTGGCAAGCTGATCTTGAGGCTCTTAAACCTGGGATTTACTGTCTAGACAGCATGAAAACTGTCAAGATACAATCTGTAAAAAGTGGAAGTATATCTAAGGAGCTAAATCTTTGCTACAGATGTAGGCAGATGAATTCTGAAGATCCCACTGCAGGCATGTCAGTTCTACATTTGGAATTCAGTGTGAGTCAAACTCACTGTACTACAAGCTGATCTGCAGTGTTAATGAGACAGATTTTGAAATTCTAGCTTTTCTTGTAGATTATTAATGTAGACCCATTACAGATGCATACAAATTGTGTCTAGGCGAGACTGCAGAGTCGTCTGTTTTAATAGCAACATGTGCTTTGTGTTCTCTAATGTTGGATCCTACAGCTTCCTTGTCAGGTGAGATGTACAAAATAAAATATGTCTGAGAGCTCTGTGAAGATGGTGGTATGGCTCAAGAAAAGCCAATCAGATAACAGTGAAATCATTGTGAAATCATTCACGTTTTCCTTCAAGACAATCCTGGCACCAGCAGGGTATCCGCATTGAACTGTTACAGTCTGGCAAATACACTCCAATAGTGCTTTCATCAGTGTTGAAGTCCCTTTTCCCTGCTTATCAACAGTGTTCATGAAGAGTGCTCAAAGTCTGTAACCTATCCTGCATTCCTCTGCAAAATTTTTAATTTATTCATCTTTACAAAGCAAGGCAGCTGAAGAATTATTACCATTGTTCTTATCCTTGTGCCCTCAAGCAGGAGAAAGAGAATAGTCTGAAATATGTGGCCCTGTTCAACATGTTTATGGAGAACATAGAATTACCTGGTGGTTATACAGCTTAAATGGCAACAGATATGGTGGTGCTATTAGGTTTAGCCTTAGTTTCACCTCAAAGAATTGTAAGAAGTAGTGATCTTTTTATCAGGACTAAGTTCTGAAAAGAGAATAAAAGTGGTAACATTCTGCTTTTGTTGAGAGTGTTTTAAGTACGGTGATGTCATTACAGCTAATGTTAAAATGTAGGCTTAGCTGATAGGATTTTGGTAGTGTGCCCTGTTAGTAATGCTTAAAAGGTCTAGCATTTTTCACATTTTTAAAGGATGTCGTACATATTATCTAACGTTTATTGCTATCCAGCCTGTACGAAACATTTCAAAGGAAATAATCTGAAATTCTTAAGATACTGGGCTGTGTCAAGTCAAAACATAATAAACCCCCAAATATAAGCAAGCTGACTATCATTTTAACTCCTGCAAAACGTAGTAGAGCAGTTCCTGCTAACTATAATTTCTCTGATCAAATAAGTTTGGGATGAGAAAAAATAAGAACTATTGAAGCCCTTCAAATATTTTCTCTGCTGAAGGACAATGCAGTAAACTAAATAGCTCCAGCACTAATACAACATGGATTTGCTAAACTCCTAAAGTTCATAACCAGTTGTACGATAAAACCATTTGAAGGAAACAATGTGGGTTTGTTTTTTAAACTAAACAGAGAGGTTCTTTGGCATGTGAAATTATTCCAATAATAAAAGATACCTCCATTGTTTTCTTTTTCAAAGGTAAAGATGTGAGTAGTGTTATATTAAAAAAATATTTGCATACATTTCTTGTGTTGACAAGGGCTTGCTTAAAATCAGACTGTGAAGACATGTAAGGGAAAAGCTTAAAACTTGCTTGGGAAAGAAAGTAATTAAAAGCCTTTTAGGATCAATTAGAAATAAAACCACACTGAAAGCTGTTTGGATTTAAAGGCTTAGCTCTTTTGATCTCTGTGGTGTATGTTTGAAGTGTCTACCTGCCTAGATATTGTATTAATTGATTTTTTTCGTATGTTCACTTATTTTAGTAGGCATTACGCCTTTTCTGTGAAATGAAAACAAAGTGTTCATTCAGCTGCTACATTTTCACACAACTGCTCTGCATTTATACACCACCGTAAATAAAAGGATATAGATAGATATGCCACTTTGCAAATAGAAACAAAAGGCAATTCTAGGTTGCAGGATTTTGACATAGATAAGATAAAGCACTGGAAACCAGCCTAGATGTAGGAGGGTGTGGAAAAAAACACTGGTGAGGAGAACAGAAAATGAAAAGTACATTGTAGGAGGTGGGCTTTAAAGTGATATTATAATAATAGTGGACACTTTCCTGTAAATCTCTTAAGGTTTTTGTGTTCTATAACTTATTTACTAATAAATCTCCAACCACCTCTGCAAGATAAGGTAGGAATGTAGCAGTGCTACCTTTATCTTCTATTTGGCAACTGCAGAGTTTCACGTTTGGTATTACAGTTATATCTGTATCAGAGTACAGACTGCAAGTCAGCATTACAGGCATAGGCTTTTAGCCTTGTCAGCCCAACAGACATTCGGTTCTTCTGTTATTTAAGTAGGGATTTGAGAAATAATTGGTAAATGCTATCAAAAGGAAAAAAAAATAGGCATATGGAATATGTTATGAAAAACCTAGTAGCAAGCAGAAACATACAGGAAGCGTTACTGAGAAGATTGAGAGGAATATGTAGAACAGGGACAAGAGAAGTAAAATTACAAGAAGAAAGGTATACAGGGACCTTGTAAAGGATACAGTAGAAGCTATAGGGAACTATGTTTACACAGCTAAGTAAGTGTAAAGTGGATTAGTTACACCTTCACTAATTCTGCTTGTTAATTCCTTAATAATTAAAAGAAACTTTCATTCAGTTTAGTTTTATTTGCCTCTAAAGCAACTTAAGGTAATCAGCTTAAGTTGCTATAGAGCTTATTTAAAACTTAATTTCCCTGTGTATAGCCATGTAGGAGGGCCTTATAGATCCCAGTAGGAAGATTGCTGTTCCTCTGGAAGCTTACAGGAGCATGAATAGTACTTCAGCATCAGTATTTTAATTATAGTAAAGAGGAAAAGGCTGTTGCAGTCCTGATGAATGGGGAGAATAATGTGATAATAATAAATTGCCTTTTTATTTTGGAGGTCATTTATAAGTTTGGTTTTGAAATGAGGATAATTTTTTTTCAGTAGTAGGATATCCAAGGGGACACAGATGAATAGGAACATAAAGCCAAATTACAGTCTTGGCATCAATAATCTGGATATGATGCCTCAAACTGAGAGGATAAAAGGTGGGGTAGACTATTTGGAAAGTGAGTACAGATGGAGAACGTAGGTGATGAATTGAGGTTTTAGGGCTTTTAAAGGACAAGACATTCAGTATTTTAGAAGAGCTGTATGTCTCAGTAGCCTGCGGTATGAGGAATAAATCAGCTAATGGCAGCACATGTATCAGTGGGAACAGGAACAGAATACTACAACAAATAGGAAGTGGTGCCTAAAAACAACTTTGATGTATTAGAGGCAGCAGAACTAAGGGAGGACAAAGAGGGAGCCAGAGGAGGAGCTGAGAGTATGGGTGAGGACCTAAGGCAGTGATAAACTTTGAAGAGAAGCTGTCTGAAAGAAACCTCCACTGGTTTCCATTCAAGGGAGAGAAATATTCAGGGACCACGAATTTCCCACATCTTAAAATACTTGTCACAGGGTCTTTCTGTAGCACATACATTTACTTATTTTTCTCTTTTGATGAAAAGCAGTTACTTGTGAGTGAAAATTTACCACCTTCTGTCAGAACCCCATTTAAAGTCCTTATACATCTTAATCTTCTCAGTTAATATCTCTGCTTTGGCAAGTGTTTTCTGAGTTTCTTATTGATCACTTGTATTCTTTTTCATTTATATCTCATTTATTTTCCCATAGTAAAAAACACACCACCACACTTAATCTCCTCAAAAGACTTTCAGTTTCATGAATGCACTGTTGGTGATTATTTCCAAGTAATAACTGGACACTGCTTCTTTCCATTTCAGTTTTTGATATTGATACAGCTAAGCTTAAGTTTCCTTAAGTTTGTTAAAAGTTATAAGAAGTGGTTGACTTCATTTTATAGGCTATTACTGTAGATAACAGAATAAGGTAGATATTGACAGTGATGATTTGAAATATTTAAACTTTGATGAAAGTCGTATTTTTCAATTATAACTTTTAAAAGTCTTTTAAATTTTATTCACAGCTTTAAATGGTTACGGTTACCCTATTATATAGATTTAAAAATACGAATTTTAGTCACTAAGATGGGAAGTTTCAGAAGTTTTTAAAATTGCAGGTTAGTCATAGTCCTGTCAAAGAGCCAGATTTTAGCTCAGCATCTTGTGCCTCCACCCTGAAGGCACCATGGCAATACTGTTTGTTAATGAATTCTCAGCCCCCAAAATTGTTCAAACTCAGCTGTGCAAGAGGCACTTTATGATTGTTTGACATTTATCTTTTAATAAAAGATTTCAGAGCAGCATCATGTTTGAGTTTGCACAAATTAGTTCATAATTCTGTTTTTTTGCTGAGAGCAACCTTGGTTGTTCAGGCATTTGAAAATGGCTCAAAAATAGCTGGCAAATAGAATTAACACTGTTGTTTGGTATATGTTTGTAAATTACATGCCAGTGGAGAGGATTCAGTTTGGAAGGTGTTTAAGAGTTTGCTTGCAGAAAGGGTTTTAATGACAGAAAAATGTCAAACCAAGTCAAGGGGAAACGGGTTAGCTGTGCCTAAGTCAGAGAGTTGAAAGTGAGACAAGAAGAAATAGCTACTAAGTCACATGCATAATTGAACAAGTTCTTCTCCCTTCACATCTTTGTTTTGTTTATTATAGGCCTTTTTCCTGATGTAGGTGGAGGATATTTCTTGCCAAGACTACCAGGAAAGATTGGCTACTACCTTGCACTAACGGGATTCCGGCTGAAAGGAAGAGATGTACTGAAAGCTGGCATTGCTACACATTTTGTTGAATCTGAGAAGGTAAGCTGCTAACAAGTGCTAGCAAGGGTTCAGTCTACAACCATAACGACAAGTCTGAGCTGTGTAGCACACCAGTATACTTACGCTAACTTGAGTGTATGCAGAAGTGCAATTATATTAGCTGGGCATGAACTGTGAATGGGGATCATAAGATACTCTCAATCTGTCATTATAATACTTGCCAGCTAGTGACAGCTTTGCTTAGAAGAGGGAGCAAATGTTGCCGTCTTCATGATTATTCTGTTGAAGGGCATGAATTACTGTCATGATTTACTGAGCATAACTGAGGATGCTTGGAAATTTGTACAATTTAGACAACAGTGCCTGAAAGTAGAGATTATTTATACAACCACAAAGTTTTTAATCTAAGTAACACCTATTATGTGGTCATAATTAGTCTCCTTAACAGATAAGGTGTTTGTTCTTACCGTGGTTGTAACAAATTATAGAAATTAATATATTTGATAGAGTCATAATGTAATTTGCAAAGATATAAGTGAAGGAGAAACAATGACTTGCATTCGTTCTCTGTGTAGACTCTCATGGCTGTCATTGTGCAGCTGGCTAGATACTATTTTTAACATAGCATGGTTGCCAGGCTCCTGCTTTTCAGTCTCAGACTGTTGTAGGCTGGCTTTACCTGCTGCAGCTGTAGCATTGCATTAGAACTCTGCTTTGGAAGCAGAGTGCTGATCACTGCAGACTTCATTAAATCCACATGGTTCAACACTCAAAAGTGAAATCTCTCTGCTTGTCTTGTTCAGTTGGTACTTCTTTGAGATATATGTCAAAATTGGGGGGGGTTGAAGATATGTTTATGTCCATATATACTATATAAAGTATTAGTGCTATGGTAATAGTACTAAGTAGTGCATTTTAGTTGACTCATTTTTAATTAAATCTTCTTTTTAATAGCTACCTGCCTTAGAGAAAGACCTGATAGCCCTGAAATCTTCTTCAACAGAGAATATTGCAGACTTACTGAACTCTTACCACATGAAGGTAAATCTGATCAGTTACCAAAAATCAAGTAGAATTGTTAAATATATATAAATAGGAATTCTTTTTTATCTGCAATCACTTGTTTTATGGTTAAAAAAATGAGTTTACAAACTCTTCACACTATAAAATACCAGTTTGTAGCCCTAATGCCAACAGTGGTCAAAATTAAAATTTAGAAGTCCTTCTTCAGTTTTTCATTTTGGATACCTCTCAAATTCCTACTGTGACCATTTCACTCTGTTTCTATGAGTGTAAGAAAGTTTCCAGCCAGGAGCATGATGATGCAGCAAATTTATTGCTGCTTTGTTTCCATCCACCCTCCAGCCTTAGATTTCTAGCATGCTGGGCAAAAGGCAGAATACATAGCCACTAGCAGACTGGGACTTGTTCACGATAGCAAGTGTAGTCTGGGGAACTAGTCTAAAATTCAGGGATTCTGACAAACACAAATAACAGGAGTGGAAGTACTGGCCTAATCCAAAGGCTGCAGAAGTTATAATGCTAGTTACTGAATGCTATACTGCTCACTTGGAAGTGGCGGTATATTTTCATCCCAGAAACTTTCTTTTTATAAACCTGAAGAAATGATTTTCTAGCTTGATGCAGTTGACAAATTTTAGCATTATTTTGATGCAGACCATCTGCAGTCCAGATTTGAAGCCTGAATTTAAAGACTTAAGTTGTTCCTTTAGTTTCTCAAATATTTTATGTTTGTAAACTTGAGATAATGGAAAGACTAAATAAGCACAGGAGTTATCAATAGGATAAGTATTATAAGAGTGCAGACATATTGTAGGGAAAGCATTTAAAGTCTTAAAGTAATATTTCCAATGGGAGAAAGGTGCTGTTTTCCCAGTGGACAAACCCGTAGATCTCTGTTTATTTTGCAAGTGAATGTAACTGTATTCATAATACATAATTAGTGTTTGTGATGATATGCATGAAAAGGGTTTTGCATTACAGTAAGTTTATTTAGTGGCTATTTAGTTAACTCAGTTTAGATGTGTGATGTAATTTTATTTCAAAGGAAAGGAAATTTCTGGAATCAAATCAGGATTCAGTGTATTCAGTCAAACTGAATATTGCTAGTTGTTTACCTCTGAAGCAAGCAATGTCTACTCTTGTTATTTCTGTTTCGGCATTACTAAGTTAATATGCTAAGATCAATTAGAAAAATAAATGGGATAATCATTCCTACTAGGGGTATTAGCTTATTTTGACAAAATAGAAAGCTGTGAAATAGGAGCGATTATATGTTACTGTATACTACTTTACAAAATTACACTGAAAGGAGAAGGAAGCAGTGTATTTTTAGTTATCAGAGCCGAAGTGTCAGGGAATCTTTCTCAGTTTCAGCTGCTGTTACTGAAAAAATATGCTTATGTCCTAAATCCCTTAATGCCAAAAGATATGAAACATTTGTCAGCCTTCCCACATGAGGCCAACAGATCTATTGCACTCTATTTGTCTAATTAAAATTTTGTAAAACTACAGAGAAAAGAGAAATGCATGTTGTGTTTTGCTTGTGGTGGTTTTGGTTTTTATTTATTTTTTTTTAAATACATACATGCATGCTTGTATATTTTTAATAATAATATTTAAAACCTCTCAGTTTTTTAGTAGATGTTTCTACGTTAGCTTTCTTAGTGTATTTGATAGAAATGTATTGATAAACCTGATTACTTGTGTTTGGGATAACCACACAAATAGGCATACATAGGAGCTCAGACCAAGCACTGTATTGAGGTGACTTCTTTAACATTTATAAGATAAACAGTAAGTTCATTTATACACATTGTGAAATTGTAATTCATTAAAAATGTCAGTGTGTTATGAATATTAAATGTTCATTTGTTATGATATATTTGTAGCACAATAATTGAAATTTTTCAGTACTGATAAGCTTTTGATCTAAAATAACTAAAATATGTATTTGCTTTTTCAATAGAGCAAACCTGATCAAGAAAAGGGTTTTGTACTTGATGAACATATGGATAAGATTAACAGGTACTCAGCAATCTTTGTTCTTTTTCATCCTTTGTTCTTTCATCCTTTTGGATAGAGAGCATGAAGATAAATCCGCTGACAGCATCTGTGTTCCACAGATAAGGTGATAGTAATGGCATTCAAGTTAGTAATTTGAAATTTTTTGTCTTTAGAGAACTTTTATCTGAATCTGATAAAATATTTCACTCAGTGGTATACTAAATACTCAAGCGTATTTGCTGGACTTATACACCATTATATTAATCAACTTCCCTGATGCTCTTTAAAATGAACATTTTGCTATAGAAATTGGATGGGCATTTAAGAGAACAATTGTTTAGTTGGACAGGGAATTATATGTAGTACATTCATACTCATTGATACTAAGTAATTTCTATGATTGTTTGGAACTTCTGTGTTCTCAGAAAGGGAAGGAGAAATGAGTCTTAAGAAGCAGCTAAAACTCTTTAAGTATGGCAGCATAGAGACTAAATATATTGACACCAAACCAGTAGAACGGAGATGATAGCTGAACATTTAATGTGTTACGGAAGTACAGATAAGACTGATGGTAGTAACTGAAGTTTCTGCATAAACAGAGTTTGTAAGCGAGGCTAATTGAAATGCTAGAGGTTTGTAAAGGAAGAGTTATGTAAAACTGATCAGCAGGGAACACATTGCTAAGAAAAGCCAAGTAAGCTTGTTACTCTCTATTCCTAAGTTCTGTGTTACTAGCAGTTCACAGGGAAGAGGAAGGTTGGAGCAGTTTACTCATTAACTTTTTCTTTCAGTCTTTTTTCAGGAAATAGCATGGAAGAAATTATTAAAAATTTAAAGCAAGATGGTTCTCCTTTTGCCATTAAGCAGCTAGAGGTAACATTTATACTATTTTTGTTAGAGGTTTTAAGTCTGATTCTGTACTGTTTTTTTCCATGGGGCTGACTTCCGTCACCTTACTAACGTGACTAATACTACATAACATTTATAGGCCATTGGACTGAGATCCTCAGGTTCTCATATGTAATCCTGTGGGCCTGTCAGACAAGAATATTCCTCTGTAGATTGTGAATACCATCATACGTTGCATAAAATTGTCATCTAGTAAAAAAACCCAAACTCACTCCCTTTCTTTTTTCCCTTCCCACGATCAGGGAGCTATTGGTGACTAAGGTTCTTTTTATAGCTTCTCATTTTACTGCCAAGGTTTGGAATAAAACAGTGCCAGAACAATGTTGTTCTTTTTCTTCCATTCCAGATATCTCATTTTGGTAAATGGCAAGCAATTTATCACAAAGCATTTTTGATCTTTTTAATGCATTTCTGAGCTCTCTAATCACTGCTTAGTCTACAGTAATACTACACACTTACTACACACTTCAGCCTCAAAAATCAAGAAGCAGCTTTTATTCATTTATAAATAATATTAATATTTTCTCTTTTTCCTTTGCAAAGGTTTTCCTTGAAACTAATAAAATATTACTTACAACTGGATAGAACACAAGCATTTCTCCAACAAACACTTTAACTTTAGTTTCAGCTTACAGAAGAAATCCTCCTCTTGTAATAAAACAACACCCATCATCTTTGGACTTTTGTTTGAGCAGTGTAATATAATTTTATAGTGTAGTATTGTTAACATTAGGCATCCTGTCCCAAGATTAACTTAGGAAAAGCTATCTTCAACTAATGTCATAGAATTTTGTGACACTTCAAAATATAATCAGACCTACAAGAATATAGCCTTTAAAAGGTGCTTAGGTCAAAATACAATTGCTATTACAAAACATGCAAGGAGTTTGAAAGCACTTTGTTACCGAAATGTGGTAACTAGCTAGTTTGTTCTGCCACATTTGCTCTGGCTATCCAGACTGGCTTGACTCATTCCCTTCATCTGCAGCCCTGTAACTCAGATCTCCCCTATTAAAAAGATGGCTTTGTTCCCAGTTGTTTAGGAGTGTATATTTGTTTCATCTTTTTAATCTAGAACTTAAAACTGTATCACCTACTTCAAGGGTATGATCGTGTAATTTTTTTTTTTTACTTTAAACAAACAAAAAAACATCTTTTGTTGTTTCTTGTTTTATTTCCTGTCTTTAATAGTACTTTATAGCAGCTTTTTTCTTTCATGTGATTCGAAAATGAGTAACTGAAAAATTGTCTGTTGCCTGTTCTGCTCAAGAGATGAGACTGTTAATAAGAATTGGTTCTATCCATACATACATTTGTGGAGGGAGACCCTAAACCCCACATTTTCTATCAAGTTTAAGGCTTATTAGTATGAACAAGTACATAAGTTTCAGACAAGTTTCTAAAAGCAAACATTCTATGCTAAGCAGTAGGATTTAATAAGCTTGTAGGATCAGATAACAATTTCTTCTGTGAAAGATTTACAAAGCCAGAGAAGGAAAATGCACTTGTGGGTGAAAAAAGTTAAAAAGGGATTCAAGTATAAATCTGGCTTTTTCCAGGAAATATTTGCCAGTTAAACTGGAGATTGTGTTTTACTAGGGAGGCAGAACTGTAATTAAACTTAATTGTAGCTGGAGGAAGAATAGTAGCTTGCACCGTGGCACTTGAGCATTTTACACCTGCAAACAGAGCACTGGCCTGCTGTCACATTGCTCAGAAGAGCAGAGTTCAAAGAACTGGTTAGAGCAGGGAGGGAACACATAGCAAAACCATAACAGTCTGAGATTATCAGACATTATCTATGGTGGCAGTTTGCTGACTTGTGTGAAGTAAGTAATTTTCCTCATTAGGAGTAACAGTACCAAGAATATTTCCACAGATAGTAGTTTCCCTTATGTTACTTTGTGAAAGCAAGATTTCATGTTAGTGTCTGGGTTCAGGAACAACAGCACATTCAAATAATAAATACATAGACTGTAAAAGATTCAATAGCAGCAGTGTGTATGCTTATTTTTTGTTATTTCCATGTATACTTCTTATGATATATATTAGTAAGCTTATGGATTAAACCCTAATTGGAAGTCTAATACCCTAATTTGGAAGTACACTTTGGTACAGCAACACCTTGGATGTACAGATACCTTTTGGAGTTAACAAAATGGAACTGCTAGTTCTACTATAATCCAAGGATGCTGTGGGCTGTTCTATCTCTGGTATCCTATGCTGTTTGATCTACAGTACTCCTGCTTTTTACTTTCAAAACATGTCTGCTTGGCAGGCCTTCACATATCTGATAAGTGGTTTGCATTATTAGAAGATTGTAAAGATGTTAAAGTTCTGCTTGGGAGTGGCTTCATGACTTAAATCACATTTCAAACCCAGTTACAAATTAAGTAGAAAACTAGAATAGTAACATACTGTCTGAACTTGTACTACTAACCTATTTTTAAAAATTGTTTATTTTGTAGCATTACTTGTTTTTAGAATTTATATGAGCCAAAAAGCTTTAATCTGAGTGAAAGCTTGTAGCTTTCAGGATCATTATGTTGAAATCAGTATGGTCTCAAAATGCTGGAATAGATGTCAAATACTTGTAAGAAGACTTTTTTGCATTTTACTACTCCTTACTTCAGCCTATCCTATCTCCTTTCAGGCTTGTTCCCTAGCACCCATGCCCTTATCTATAAATAAATTCTCTGTACAAAGAGAAACTGGTGACTCATTTTTCTGGAATTACACCTACCCATTTTCTTCCCTTGTTTCTCTTCCTTCAGCTTGATTTATGGCAATGCCTCTTCCACCTTCAACCTCATTGATAGACCAAGATAAGGCAGCTGCTGGATGCACTAGGCTAGCTAGGTGTGCATTTTGTATCTTCCCCATTTTAATGCTTTCTAACCAGAAAAAACGCACCATTATAATTTCACCTGTGGAACAATCTGGTTGCACTGTGCATACCATTTCACCTGGTCTGAGTAAAAACTTTCTAATCCAGATGACAGAATGTGAAACTAAAAGCAGAAAAGGTCCAGTTCAAAGGTAAAGCCAGCAAGTGTATTACAGGACATAAGGGGTCCAGCTGAGAGTTGCTATCTATAGCAGACCTACATGGTGATGTACAGAGGTGTAGCTGATTTCTTTGTCTGCTGAAAGGTAGCTCATTGTTCGAGAGCTTTACCAGAACCCAGGAATTGTTTACAGTTTGGGCCAGAATTCCTTCTTTCTAAACCAGATTCACTCTTAAGCACAGTGGTCAACATGCAAGTAACAGAGTGACAGAACCAGTGCTTTTAAGGTATGCAGTTGAGTATTTTCCAGCTTAACCAGGCAAAATGGGTCACTGCTGTATCAGCTGGTGTCTGGAAAGGGATGAAGAGTAATTAGGAGCCAGAAAAAATGTTAATGTTTATGTCTGGAAACCTGCCATTTCAGTCTCTGGATAAGGACTCTAATGTCTGCAATGAAAATAATGTAAAGAGGCAAATTTTACCATCTGCCACTTTTCAGTAGGGTTAAAATGTCCTACTTAGTAGGAAATGCCTATTGTACTGTGAATAATAGCTTGTAGTCAGATTTGCAGGGAAAGAGTCTTGTTTGAAGTAAGAAAACAAAGATGGGTAACAGTAAGATATAACTGTTTTCCCCCACAAGCTTGAAAGCTCTAAAGCTCATTTCTGTTTTCTTAGCCAGGTTTTTGTCTTTTTCCCCACCTTCCCCTACTGTTTATTGGCATGCTGTTAATTCAAGGATAGTCATGAAAGCCAGAGTTATGGCATTTGTGTGCCTTAAACATATCCTGTCCGTGGCATAATACTCCTAGCCTGTAACTGTCAAAAGAAGGAAAACAAGACCTCCAGGCTTCCTGTCAGAAGAGCAATGTAGGACTGAATTACTGCAGCATCTGTTGATCCCAGACAAAATACTTGGATAAATATGCATTTATGTTCATTTTTCTTCCACAGTTTTCATTGTCTAATCTCTGCAGATGATCCTAAAGCAACCACCTTAAGTATGTTGCTAATCTTGCTGCTGTTACCTTACTACCCTTTTGTACCAAATAAAACTTGAATTCTGTGCAATATCACCTACAACATCAGTAACTTGTAAGAGCACTTTATATGTATATGATATTAGAAAATGTAGTAACATTGCTTGTCACACACCTTCACTTCTCAAAAGAATCTGTTTGGAAATGGCTCTCAAGCTGCATAAGATTCCCAGGCTAGTAGTAATTTGATCATAAATGATGTGATCTTAGGAGGTCTAGGCTTCCCACAAGTGGTGGCAAACATCCCAGGGATCTTGCCAATAGAAGTTTATGCAAGTAAGTCCTTTTAGTTTGACAGCATGGTGGGAGGGAACAGGAGGAGTAGGTATAACATAAGTGAGCTCAGTGCCATCATTTACTTCACAAAGTTTAAAATGCAGCAAAGGCAGACTTGCAAATATGTCTGAATTGAAGAGAATAAAAGTAATTGTGGTTGTCTTCCCCAGACTATTAATAAGATGTCGCCTACATCCTTAAAGCTGACTCTCAGGCAGCTCAGAGAAGGCGCTTCCATGAACTTACAAGATGTACTCACGATGGAATACAGACTGAGTCAAGCGTGCATGGTAAGCAAGCAGCTGAGCCCCTTGTCTCTTTCCAGCAATGGAGGGGTAGCACATTTATCAGAGACTAAGTTATATACAGATTACACCAAAGACTCATAATTTATAGGTTTTAATTCTCAATATTTTTTGTGTGTTTGTTAGGCTGTTACTTTTTCCAGTTACATTTATTTATACGAAGCTTGAAGGAGACTGCATTAATGGGAATGGTTGTGGACTTTTCTTAAGAAAACTATGGTAATGCTATAATATAGGAAATTTTGCATTTGGACTGTAATTTTAAACCCTTGGTGTTCTCAAAGAGATTTCCTATTTTGATTACTTAGTCTTCAGTTCCCATTAGTAGGATGGGAATAGTTATATATCACAGCACTCCTGAGAGGCAGTGATAAGTTTATTAAAAAAACCCAGGAGATTTTAGTACTATTTGTTGTTAGGGTGGAGTACTTGTATAACATAAGGAAATGATCCTTTCAGTAGAACATTGTTGCCAAATTAATTATCTGAACAAATTCCTCATAAAGCTTCCCCACGGCACCCTTATTATTAGTTTTGTGACATTTTAAGGTAAGATTTTATGTATTTGATTATTTTTCATAACGTAAGTATTTGAAAAAAGGCAAAATATATCCATTTCTGATATGGTGTAGTGTCTGCCAGTATCCTTGCCATAGCTTTCCTGAAGCTAGTATTGTCACTTCATTGCTAGCAAAGCATCCTTATGGATTTAAATGTTACGTTTATCTTTATAAAAAAATCTCTGGATGTTTCCAGGATTCTATTTAACTGCAAAGTGTTCCACTTACGCAGAGTACATCATAATCCCTGATGACTGTCCTCTCTCTGATGACTTTCTGATCCTACATGCCTCAGTCCCCATCATGCAGAACTCTTTAAAAAAATCTGACATTTAACAGAGAGAAGGTGCATTGCATTAAAGTTGTCTGGTAATTGAAGTTCAACAGGCTGATTTGTAGAGTTGTGGCTGCATTTAAGACAGAAGTCATACAGCTGTAATAAGTAAGGAGCAAGTAGGATGATACAAGAACAGTACAAGTGAGATTCAGTTAAATCTTGAGAATTTGCATTTCCAACAGAGGTGGGACAGGGAAAGACGTGCTAAATAGAATCTGTCATGTAACAGCTTTTTTTCCTCCTTTTAATCTTTCAGAGAGGCCCTGACTTCTATGAAGGGGTTCGAGCAGGTAAGCATGCACACCAGAAACGTTTCTCAAACTTAATAATATGCAAACTCACTATTGTGTTGCTTCTGTGGAGGTTAAGAAAAGTGCATCCAGCAACAGCCCAGAGAAAACTTCTGAACTTGCTCCAGTTTTTACTTACTGGACTCCTGTATGGCCAAAAACTTACTATTTTTTCTAAAGTGTAACAGCCATGTTTCCTTTGTGTAATCTCAGTTTCCTAATGTTATTTATTCACCTACTAATGCAGCACTATTAAAAGGTTTCACCAGTTCATTGGGAAACGTGAAATATATTTAATGCTAGCAGTAGTGAGTAGCTGTGGGTATAATTTCAGTGTCCAGATTTAGTGTTGCCACATAGCTGGATCAGCCTGCTATAAAATGGTGTAAGACTCGAAGAACATGAAAATTTGTTGGAACAGAGGCTACTCCCATGTTCAAAGTGTATCTATATAGAGGTGTCTTACTATCAAAATATATATATGTAAGCTTAAACACTTCAGCATTTTAAAGCATTGGTCAAGGTAGGGAAAGGTACAAGTACAGCAGTGGCTCAGGAAGTTCATCTAGGGGACAGACTTACATTTTGTCCTTGATTCTACTGCTGATTCACTACGCAGTTTGTCAAACCCAATGTCACATCTGTTAGAAACTATCATAATTATTTATGTATTGTACAGCAGGAGGTGAAACAGTACACAAATACTTCCTTTTCCTAGGAGCTTACAAGACAATTGGATGAGTAACACTTTGGGGTTGAGGGAATCTGACTTTGAATTCAAACTGAAGTATATATTATTACCTCTTTCTCATTTTTTTAATATCTGTCTTGATAAAGTGTTTTAAAATCCACTTGAGTAATAGTTTGAGTGTTCACTATTAGTAATACTGTATTAAAGCCTGTAGTGAGAGATGCAAAGTTTGTAGAGCCTGGAAAAGGCTTCTGATATTAATCTTTATTTCTTACTGGGAGGGATCCTTTGAAGAATTTACCCCATCACTTTATAAATTCTGTTGAATACTGTTCTTATCAAATACTTTTGAAAAGAACATGGTTTTTTCATTGTGTTGATAATGAGGACAAGGATATTTTACCTAGGATATATTCTAAATCACCATATAAGCTTTTGAACTGACAAACTCAAAGTCTGAGAGTCAGATGAACACCAAGCCAAATTCTCACTTGTAATGCCTAAGGTTATTAAACCATATGGTGATGAACTAGAGGACAAAAGCAAATCACTTGTCATTATGCCCAGTAAATTACACAAACTGCTCATAAAGGAAGAAGCTGCAAGAACAGCAGTTGGGAAAGATTCTCTTTTACACAGGATGATGTAGCAAAGGCTCAACTATATCAGGAATTAAAAAACAACCCACCAACATACTGAACATAATTTTTAATAGGAAGTAAGATTTTACTGGATCAACCAGTGGAAAAAAAGAAAATACTATCTTTTTATTTATTAAAGTATTACATTCCAAGCATTTAAGAACCTGCTTTTAACCCTGTCCTCAGAGAATCTAGCACAAAGATATAATAATCAGATTTTAGTTTTCAAAAGTTTCAGCAGCCATAGGTCAGGTTCTAATAACAGGTTTTATTTGCTTCAACCTGTAATTTTAATAGGCATGCTAGGGAAATAGTTTGTTGAAAAGCTTTTTAAACTTGTTTTGACCTGAGGTCAGAATTTCATTGTTCTTTTATCCAGTTTTCTTTCAGCCGGACTGAAAATAGTCTGGCAAGCAGTATTCCTCTCTGATACTTGTGATTTGGCTACTAAAGAAAAGCCAAACCTTTTAAATCATAATATACAGATCATATTTCACCAACATTTTTCCATATAATGGTAATTGTGGTCTTTGAACACTTGAGTTATCAATTTTTCACCTTGATTTATAGGATAATACATAAATTATGAAGTGCATAGCTCTGCATAATTTCCAAGAATATTGGTTTTCTATTCTTACTGGATAAGCAAAGCAGACTTTTTAGTGTCAGTGCTCAAACACATCCAGGTGGACTACAATCTCAGCAGCCTGAGGGGACAGAAATCTGCTAAATTAGCCTATTTGTGCAGGAACGTACAGTTCAAATAGAATTGTAAAGACTTTCTACATATTGCTGATGCTGCAAAGATGTTATTTCTGTGTGGCTTCTGCCCTCTCTCCTGCAGTGCTAGCAGCTGGCAGATGCGAGCCTAACCCTGGACACACAAACCCCCTGCAGCCAGTCAGTAGGTAGAGAGATTACATTGCAACTAGCAGAATTTCAGGTGCCGAGAAATATCAGCTTTGTGGCTGTGCTAACTGAAGCTAAAATAGAACATTCACTGAAGTCTGGTAAAAAAGGAAACCACAAGAACAAACCCTAAACACAATGCTAATGTCCAATTAGTTTTATCTTAATGAAGATGCCTTACCCTGCCTTAGAAGTCTTCAGAATTTTGGTTTTGTTCTTGTAGTGATCCATCTCAAGCTGGAGAAACACAGAATATACAGACGTTAATACAGAAAGGAAGTATTTTCAAGACACTATTAGAAAACAAATATTTTAACTCATACAATATTAAAGACTTCATAGGGAGGAACATAATAAGCATTTAATTATCCACCAAACTGACCACATATTCAAACAGAAAGATTAACTTGATTACGCAGTAGTGCTATAGAATGAAGAATTATCAGCAATTCCTACTGTATTTCAGAGTTGAAGCTGTAGCAGTATACATATGGACTTTTATTTTCTTTTTCCTTCTAAAGCAACTCTAGTCAGTATTGGCTTTTGTGGATGACCATTAAGATTATTTTGGCCAGATTGTAAACTTCAACTAAAGTTGAATAAAATCATTAGGTAAGTCATACTCCAATGGAATAAATATACTTGATCAGGACAGTTACATATTTTGACCCAAACCAATCAATGGCTTCACATCGCAGTGTTTAACTTGTAAGGTCATAACTTTTCACCAAGTTACCCAGGTGAATGACCTGATAGAATCAGTCTTTTACAGCACATTTTTTTTTAAAAGAACTGCCCACGTGGATTCTGCTCCCTGTAGAAGTACAGCTTTGATCTATACAGGGATTTTCTTTTAAAAATTAGTTTTTATTTGTAGCCAAGGAGTCCTTGGTCCTCTATTTGCAGTTAAATGGATGCAGGGCTCCGATTCTTCTTTCACTTTGGAGGTGTATAATAAAGGGTTGTGATGCCTGTTTGTCTTCAGCTATATTCAGAAATACTAATTCATACAGCTGTTATTTGAATGGTATTTACTTTCTAGGCACTTCCCAAGTGTTGGTTATAGAGGGAAAAGTTAAAAAGACATTTTGAAATCACTTAGGTTTTTTACCACAAACAGCCATAATGCCTGTCTTCCAGTATGACACAATCTTTAGGTAGGTATTCCTTCAACTAAACTTAAAATCCAAAACCTTTATATATGTCATATCCTGGGTGGTTTTAGTTTAGTCACCAAGCACAAAATCTGTTTAGAAAGACATGACGACTTACCAAAACCACCGACTGTTAGTCTTCAAAATATCCAGGCTCTGTAAGTATCTTCTATCTGCATACCTTTAGAGCTATCCTACTCTTCAGAAAAATCAGTCAATCAATCAATCAACCAGACAGACAGACAGACCCTCCCCTGTTCTTAGCACACTGAGTGTTGAGAGGTCTTTCCTGCACATCCTCCTTTATATGCTGTGGGTGGGGTTGGTTAGGAGGTCTCCCATGACACACAGCCCCATCTCCAAATCAGTTGCTGATGCCACACATCTGAAGGGAATTGTGTGTTGAGGAGGGATGTTGGGTGCATCCTACAAAGCCATAGTTACTATAGCTGTTAATTTTAAATTACAAAAAAATCACATTTTTGAATAGCACCTGTATGGGTTTTCTTGGAGCCAAAAAGGTGCCTGGAAGGATGCTCTGGAATTCCATTCATACTGATAATTTTTATACACAGCTAAATTCTCTCTTGTCTTACCACTGTTTACTAATGCAGCTGTTCTTGCTGACATGCCTTCAACATTCCTGCAGTATAAGGAATGCTTTTTTGTTCCCTATGCATTCACTGTAGTTACCTGTTTGTATGCAATCTAAAGTCATCTCAATTAGAGAAAGCTTACAAGTGACTTTTGTGTTTTTGTACTCCACCTGACAGTGCTGATCGACAGAGACCAATCCCCCAGATGGAAGCCAGCTGCTCTAGAAGAAGTCAGTGATGAGTTTGTGGACGATTGTTTTAAGCCATTGGGAAGCAATGATCTCAAGCTGTAAAGATCAAGCCTATTGACTTAACATCTGCTTAAATCTGTGATATAAAAACCAATAGTAGTATGACAAAGTTTGGTAAGACTCAGCTAGCCTGAAATTTGTAAGTAATTTTTTGCATTCAGGCACATTTTCTTTTGTTAACACTGTCATAATGGCAAATAATCATATCTCTAGTTAATAAGAGGAAAAGGCAAATTGTTATTTTTGCTGCTTTATGCAATGATTAACATTTAATTTTTTACATCAACTCTTAGTTTAGGAGGAACCTTTGGGGGACAGAGCAGACTTAAGGGATGACCCTAATAAGCAAGAAGTTAGGAGACCTTTGTGTTCTTGGCTCTGTCACTGATCTGTTAAGTTTGGGTTGTGCCCCAGCTTATTATTTGTACAATGAAAATAAAATATACATAAAGCTTTAAAATGGAGCTATGAAGGAAAATGCAGGACATGAGAAATCCATGGTATTAAGTAGCCTTTTAAATAAAGGGTCAGACTGACACATTATTAATCTGAGAGAAATTGTTCTATTGATTTAACATTTGGTCAGTATTCAGTTTTGCTATGTGATGTAGACATTGTTTCAAATGTCATAATGTTATCAGAGCCTAGAGCACACTTCTATTTGTTGTAAGAAAGACCTTTTAAAAAAAGCTATTAAATTGAACTGCACAATTAGTTTTTCATGATTTAAAAAATAGCTAGCTTTTCCTGGTCTTACAGGGGTGAAGAAATAACAGTCTCAGACCTTTCTCTGAACACTAAGCATTGATGTTAGTGATTGTTAAATGATTTTAGTGGTAGAGGTCAGTGCAGCCCTAATACTGCAAGTGGCTGGAGTTTATACCACTCGTCTGGATTCCCATTTGCTTGTGCCCATGAACTTCCCATCCATTGGGTGGAAAACCTGTGAAAAGGGAATGCAGCAATATGTACTGAAGATCCTAGACAGGAGAAAATATGAAATATCTGCTGTACATGGATTGTATAGATTTTTTTAAGACAACATATCCTAATGAATGTATTTGTTGGCATCAAAATTTAAATATACATCAAAAAAAAAACAGCTTAAGGTTGTTGTGTGTGCATTAAATGTTGTTTGGTTCTGATACTAATAATACTTGGTTATATGACATAATTAGAGCACCTTGATAAAAGTATAATCTTTGGGTGTGGGGTAATATTAATTTTTTCTATAGTGTTTGCAACAACACTATTAATCTTTCTTCAACATTAAAACTGCATGGTTAATCAAATCATGTATCAGTATCTTTTCCTACTTGTTTCTACTGTTATAGACAGTTCCAAAACCAAATTTTGGCTTCTAGGAAGGTGAACCACTGAGACTAAAGGAAGAAAACTTCTATCCCATTAACAATAACAAAAAAATCTGTCAGTAATCAGCACCAGAGAATCAAAAAAGTCAGAGCTCCAGCAGTACTATTACAGAGTTTTCAACACTGGTCAGAGTTTATTATTGACAGTATGGGTCTACAGTGGCTTAAGGCTCCTTCCTTCCTAGAAGCTGTTGCTTGGAAACAAAGCCCGGGAAATTCAGGCATCAGGGTAAACTACTAAAGTGACTTTCAAAGAACTAGAGGTGAGCAAAATGGAGAGCAAAATCATTAAAAAATGGCATCTTGATTTGTCACTAGATAAAACTGTCCAAATTTCACCTGCAAGTTAATCTTACTATGTAGGTATTGGCTATGAGACAGTCCTTGAGCTTAGGTTCAAAAGTAGTTAAGAGATTTCATTAATACTTTTAGGATATTTCTGAAAATAAGACTTGAATTTCTACCTCATTCTGATCCGTAAGAAATTTAAATCTTCCCTCCTTATTTTCTGAAATTTTTGTATGCTTCAGATTCTTAAACAGTGGTTATTTTTATTTTAAATTGGTTTATTCCATTATTTTTGCACAAAAGGATCAACCTTCAGCAACTATTTAATGAAAAACATGGTAATTCTCAGGGAGCAAGGATCATTCCTTCTCTTACTGAAAAGGACTTAAGGTGCTTTAGCAAGAGTACTTCTGAATCAACAAACTTTGACTTGCATGGTCAGTTGTTTCCAAAACCTATGTGAACAGAAATTATCCCAAACTCATGGTAGCAAGATCGTGTCCAGTCTGTGCATTTCTATAAAATAAAAGTCATATAAACAGATGGTAAGTTCAATTTTATTTGGTCCACAAGAAAATATTTTCCACAAAAGATACTGTAAAAAATAGATTGTACTGTGTTTTATTTAGGACTACTGATGTCCAGAAATGTCAATTTTATGAAGTTGTGCTGTAGTTAATATGCTTTGAATTATTATTAGAATATCAAGTCAGTCACATTGTATCCACTCAGACAACATTTATGTTTCCTGGAGAAAATATAAAGCAAGCATATTTTTAACTCCTCAGTAGAAGTAAATGGTTTTGTGGAGTATGCCAGTCCCACACTGGAGTGCCTTTATTACCCCAAATCAAGTCAAAGAATCAGTGGCAACTTAGCTGGAAAGCCACTACAGGTGGCACAGTTTAGAGTAATCTAATAAGAGATGTGATTTTATTTAAGTAAAGCTATCTTGATTTTTATTATACATTAGTATTGTGCCTATTAGAAATACAGCATAATTCTGGAAAGAAGTCTCCTTTGATTCCTCACTAGACTGTAGTATTGAACAGCTTTTATTTATGTTTTCATTTTATTAATGGTAAGTGCATTATTTATTAAGGACAATGTCTTGTAAAAGAGATTAGTTTCCTTGGTGAGAAGTTGTCTCCCTGTTGTTTGTAAGCTTGTTTGCCTTCCATTTGCTTCATGCTTTCCCTGAAGTTCCAGTGTCCTAGAAAGCATTACAAAGGCAGCTGGAATTGCACTTCAGGCCATATTGAAGCTGCTGTAATCTTCCAGCATTAATGAGAGAAGACAAGCTTTGTGGTTAGAGGTAGGTAACTGGTCGGATAGTGAGTGATCCAGTTACTTTCATGTTACGATGATTTTATGAGGAAGCAGCAAAGGTGTCCCATACAGCAAGTACTCCAAGTGGAATCACACAGTGATGCATGTTTAATTATACCTAGGTGACTTTCTCCTTTGGGGGAATTTTGAGTATTTATCCATATAGATGCCATGATATAACTTTAGACTATTATATCTTATTTATCTGCAAGTCACCTTATCTGGCAAACAGTGTCTCTGGAGCTTTTGGGGGCGGGTGTTCTTTTTTTCCCCATGTTTTTGTGGGTTCTTCTGAGGGGGATGTTTGTCTTTTGTTTGATTTGGGGTGTCTTTGCTGGTTTTTTTAATTACTGTCTTTCACAGTGTTAATATCTTTTGAGTAAAGACTAATACCGGTGGTTTAGTTTTGCTTTTTAAATCATCCTAGTATATGTCATGGATGTTTCTTTAGATTGAGCAAATGTAGGGTATAGACTAATGTTTTCATGCTTTAGAGCTTCAAGGTACATCACTGTTGGCAGTAGAATTTAAGTGAGCCTTAGTCCCACTTTACATATGGCTTCAAAGATTCGTTGCTTCAAAGAAGAAAACAACGCAACATAAGCAGATTTTGTCCCCCTTCTTTTCAGCAAAAGCCTGAGAAAAGTCTTAATAACAGAGTCTTGTCTGGTCACTGTGAATTAATACAGTCTTGTGCTGTGTTACATAGAACCATTTTTCACCCTTAACTCTTGATAAAACCACTTCCCCATACAGGTTGATTTAAAGTAACCAAGTTTGCATGGCAGAGTTTTCAAAACAGCTTAATTCACAGCTTATTCTCAGACTTAAGGCAGTCTAAAAATAACAACTTACATGGTCTTCTTTCCACTTGCTTCCCGCTGCTTGAAAAGTTATGCTTTTATATAATTTACCAGAACTATGTGTATGTTTTAAAAATAGTAACATTTTTTGCCAGTATGGAAGGCATTTTTCTGTAAAACAAAAACATAAAATGGAAAACAGTTTGATCTAGGAAAAAACCCAAATCTATATCTTTTAAACTGGCCGTAACAGAAAAAGGAATAAGCTGGTGCTAAACCCCAAGCTATTACAAGGCATTCGCTTTGTATAAAATGTCAGCAAAACTGTAACTTTAAGATGACAGTGATTAACGCCTCCCTTTCTTCATATCTTAAATGCTAGTTACAAGAACTGTAGGTCAGGCTGCTAGTCCTGGAGAAGCAGGGTGCGTTGCTTGGAGGAGGCTACATAAAATTGGTAAAGAATTGAGCCCCTTAAGCTGTGGGCCTAAGGCTTATTTACAAATCAGTGCACTGCTCAGGCTTTGGGTTTCTGTAGCTTGTATTTGCATCACCGTGTACAGTTCTATGGGTCAGGATGAGCCTACAGGAGCTGAAGGAAAGTACTGTCCCAAGGGTGTTACCTTTGTGTGAAATTTTGGTGTAAATCAGCCATAGTTCCCATGAAGCATATAGTCCTAAAACACTGCCACGCTGTTGAAGGTTCGTTTCACTAGTTTGCGTCAGTAGTTTTTGCACACCTATCTGGGTTACAGTAAAAAAATAAACCCAATCCCCCCTACAAAAACAGCACCCTAACATAAAAACAAAACCAAACCAAAAACCCAAACAGCTTTGGTCTGAACACAGTGATAAGACATCATTAAACTACCTTACTGCAGGATTTTAGAGAACAGCCTTCATGCATTTACGGAAGCCAGAGCATCTGTTAATTATAATGCACTGTTTGTCAACACAGTAATGTTCCTCACTGTTTCACTTAAGAACGGAAGTTGATTAGTATCATAATCCATATGGGTCCCTGAATACTACTGGGGTTTATAAAATGCTTCTCATCACCTTCATTATTTTGTGGTTTATGGATTTAGCCCGGTCAAAGAATCAAGGTATAATTTATGACAGTAGTTATCTTTGCTACACGCAGACCTTGGTTTCACTTCAGCAAAAAGCAGACAAATTTACCAAGTGTGGAGAGTTCACCTATTTTCACCTACAACCAAGCCACCGATTTTTCTTGCAATACATAAAAATAATCCACACTTTGTTTTGAAGCATCTTTGGGGCCTCTGAGGCAGTGCTTGTACAGTTGCAGGGCAGCCACATTCCTCTCATCCTTTTAGCACTATTTCTGATCACATTCAACACATACAAAGACAGAACATACTCAACATACGGCTGATGACAAATGATGCTTAATAGATTGTACTGTAATCCAATTAATTTCTTAGCAATATAGATGAAAAGGCAGTGTTTTTTTTTTCCCTCTTCTTGCAAACACATTCATATAGTAGCACTATGCTCAAATCACAGCTGATTTTACTTTATTTGCACTAGTACCAAATACAAACTGCTTCACAGACAGGACGCTCATGGTGAAGACAGTCTTTGCCAGTCAGGGCTCAGGGCACATCACTTTCAATAAAAGGGATGTCGCTGTATTTGCTTTCAGTCACTGCCCACTGTTTTACCGCCTGATCAAGGATCTCATGGGAGAGACGGTGTGCATAGTCTAGCACTATAGTGCTTGATGGACCTTTCTCATCCGCCTTCACTGCTATTAGTGATGATTTCTCTCCAGTGCATCCTTCATTACCTTCCCTGATCTGTTCATCCTGGATAGCATTTGAACCTTGAAAGGCAGCCTTGGACTTGATGCATCCCATGGTACATTTGAAAACGCAGTTGCAAAATTCAGTTTAACAGCATGTTTTGATAACCTGGAAAAGGTGCCCTTGTTCAGTGCACAGTGCTGCTGCTTCTTGCCAGTGGCTCCAGTTGTTTTCAAAGAGCAGAACGTCTCCTTTTGTGCTGCTTTCCTTCTGAAGAAATCTGTCAAAATAGTGTTTCATATAAGCACAATAGTCTACCATTCCCAGAGAGCTCAGAGGAAAGATAAATTCAGTACAGCTGCTTGTCGAAGCAACTTTAATAAATGTTTGTATGGTGTGTGAAAAATGTTTTTATCAGTAACATTCGACTACTAGAAATAGACAAAACTTGACCTGAATTCAAACTGCCTTTGCATACAGTTAGTTCACAGTACATGATGTAAGCCATCCAGGAATGCAAAGGTCTTGGGGAAAACAATAAAAATAATCATTTCTTTCCAATTGACAATGCAGTGCTCTTTTCCTGAATCTGTCAACAAATACTGTTTAAGTGCAGTGACTGCTGCTGCTACTAAAGAAAATAAACCCCAAAAACACCCCAAGAGGCACCATGCAACCACCACTGCATTAAGAGCCTTGTGTCATGGCTGTTGTATGCCCTTTGGGCAGGAGTGACAGTAATTCCCAGTGTCATTCTGCTGTTGCTCAAGGAGGCTTGAATACGTATTCATGAGAAACAAGAGCTGGTTTTCTTTCTTTTCCCTTGAGAGGTCAGGGAAAGCAGCAGCACACTGCTGTGTTCAGAGCAGTTCTGACAGAGCTGGAGCACCATTCTTGCTAAAGCAGGACAGCTCCACATCCAGAGGAGAGGTGAATGCAACACCTGACAGGGTCCTTTTGTCAACCTCCTCAAGAATAACAATTGCTCAGCCCCAAATTCTGGTGTATGGTTTTTTTGTTTATTAACCTTCAAGGCTGCTTCTCAGGCTACTTTCTCAGTACAAAGCAGAATCTCATCATATGCCTGACTTTGCTTGGCATAAGCTTAGCCACTTATCAGAGTTAACAGACTGCCAGCCAAAATAAAGACTGTGCACAGAAACCAACTGTTCCCTACAGCTTCACCCGATGATGCTGTACTAAGGTCAGCCAAAGTTAAAGATTTTTTTGTAAATAGCCTTTGAAAACATAATCATGACAAAGATGTTAAGCCTTGCTTTATACACTGGGGGAAACAGGGACTCCAATCCAGTAACCTGATCACAGGCAAATATTTGCAGAGGAAATCAATCCCATTTGCAGACAAACAGTGCTTCACAGGTAGGATGGAACATCCTCACCCTAGCAGCTGACTCATGAGGACCAGGTTCATGGTGACAAGCTTCACTAAAAACATCATTACCTGTTTAGGAAACAGATTTTAGGACTCAAGTGCCAGTACTTGGAAATGGTGGTTAGTGTTTCTGGCAGAAAGTCAGAGCTGTGGTTCTGAAACCACAAAGTACATACAGATGTTTTCATACCTTTAGCTTTGTGTCAGAACATTTCAGCATTTTAGAGAAGTGTTTGTAAATCCTTCTAATAAAATTTAGTAAGTTTCTTTCCTGCAGCATGTGCCGGTGTATTTCAGAGCAGGCAGCAGAGTGAACAAGCCTGTAACATAAACCCTGCTATGAGCATTTGTAGTTTTACCCAAAACAGGAGAACTAAGCTATCAGACAGATTTTTATTGTAGTAACTTGTTATTAAATGAGTAAAAGGCTAGACTTCCCTTCACCGCACAAGAAACTATACTGATCCCTGTAGAGGTTTATTAAAAAAACCCTATGAGCTTCATACCCATGTCTATTAACTGATGAAACTTAAAAGGCTTTCAGAACATGCTTACAGACCAGAGGCCAAGAACATGTCTGAAAGCAATTCAAATCTGAATAATTCAAACCTTTCTAATAGTAGTATCTTGTGCATATCTAATTTCAATATTTATCATTAATAAAATATTAATAAAAATAATTTCCACTGGCTTTTCTGAACTAATATGTAGCTCAAAGCATCTGACATGGCAAAGAATCACTAACAGCATCTATACCCAGTATAGCTAATACCTGAACACTGCAGTCTTTATCCAGCCAAGGTGATACACAAGCTTTGTGGGAGGTACACAGCGTATCTGTATACCCCCTCTCACTATACTACTGGTAGCATTTACAAGTTTTTGATTAGGTATCGTTTCCTCCTTAGGCTAAGCCAGAACTGTAAATACCATAAATTTAAACCTCATATTTCCCAACCATACAAATGCCACAGTTGATAAAGTATTTTATTAGATTTTCATCCCTGATATTTTATTTAATGACTATTCAGATTTGAATTTTTGGACCCATATTCTTTTAGATGTTACTCTTTTTTGTGTGTGTGTTTTTAAAAAGAGGTGTGTTAAATGGCAGCCAGTTTTAGTTAGTATTTTATCATTGGTTTAAGATGTTTCCATCCTAAAACTGGAGATTTCCTTTCCTCCTTTGTGAGGGGACACCAGCAGATGAGTTAGTATCTAGCAGAAAGAGGAAATAGGATAAACATCTCCTAAAACAAGTAGGAAGAAAATAATCTTCAGCATCTTCATCTGCAGGATTTACCTCTGTTCCCACCTTCTTACCTCTGCCTTTTCATCTGGGCTGAATCAAATGTCTGTGTGACTGCCCTGCACATTGGAAGGGGCAGGCTGTAAAGCTTCTAGTTAGTAAGGCATCCAAGACAACTAAATTGTTCCAAATTGATTACTAGTTGAGCTTAAAAGCAAAGTTATTGACCCTACTTTAAATTCTCTACTGTTGCTCATTTCATTATTTATGGAGTGCGGTACTTTCCCAGTCACTGCAGTAAGTTTTATAGTTTGCTCATTCTACTTGGGTTAATAATTGTTGGCACATGAATGATCGCAAATGAAGCTGCCCTCAATCTTCTGCCTGCTTGCCTGTTTTTTTGACAACCATTACTTGCACATACATGGTACAGTGCTGTTAAAACACTCTCCACCTAACTCATCTCCAGAGTGCTAAGTTATGATGGGGATTTCAGTATCTCTGGTTTTCCTCACAATGCTCAGCCCCTCAGGGAGCAGCAAGGAGAGTACTCATTTTACCCCCAGCACGATGTTTCATTCAGTAACTGCACACAAGTCTGTTTTAATGCCCAAGCTCTGATCTCTTGCCAGATTTGTCTCAGAAACCATGGCATAGATGGTTCGAGGCTCAGGCCAAAACCTCTGTAGACACAGTCCCTCATGTGATAAGCTACTGTGCTTAGCTGGGGGCAGAGGTTAGGGACCTGCAATCTGCTCTGCTACACTGCCAGCCAGGAGTTAAAGCAGCACCATCACAAACCTTAACATACCTTCCCTTTTTAAAGACCAATTTTACAGTAACTGAAATGTGGATTTAATTAATATGAGAAATACAGGTTCCTAGTTGTGCTCAGTTGCAGGAGACATTTAGACAATACACTTTCAAATAAATACCTCATTTAACTATGATACTATAAACACTATGTATTACTTTAAGAGTCCTGAAAACAATCAATTTCCCTTCCATACCCCTGGAATTGGATGTTCAGATGTTGCTTCACCTATGATGTTATTTACTACACACGTGCCCTGTAGTAATACAAGGAAAGAAAATATTGAGGGAATCATACCACATAGCTGAACTCACCTTGCATGAAAGGGCTAAGCAGTCTCTTTGCCAGCCTGGCTAGGTGTTTCCTGCCAAGGTAAGTTCATTTGGAAATACTAAAGGAAACAAAACAATGGTAAAAGGATGCCTGCAATTCACTATTATACAATATAAATTACAGGAAAAAAAAGCATTAATAGCATAACTGCGGTTTCATTTAGACAAGACTTTTTAAGGTATTAAAATCATCGGTAAGAAATAATTATAAAAGGAGAAATGCAAGCTATTCAAACATAAGTTTCACCTGCCTCTCCAGAATACATCTTCATATGATGAAGACAGGCATTAAGAGCAAGAGTTCTTCTGTTACTTGCCTGTGATAGCTAGAGATGTTGTGTAAGTTCCTGCTACCATTTAAATAGTTTCTATCACAAGACCTTTGAAAAAAACTCTCCTTGCAGTTCAATGCTATAGTGCAAGGAACTGCTTTCTGTAACAGTTCCTGCTACAGCTGTCATTGGATTAACAAAGAAGTCATACTTTTCAAAACAGCTTAGTGCAGCTTGGTCCAATTGAACACAGTGAGCAGTTTCTGCTGTGACAGAGCCAGGGTCCTCGGTTTCCAAACCTTCAGATTCAAATATGACTCTGTAACCCTCCTCCAGCCAGGAGGTTAGTTTTTATCTCGGTATCCACAAGAGAAACTCAGTGTGCTACTTACCAAAACCATATCTGCTTTTAACAAGTTGTCCCACTTGTCCTCAGCACAGCACAGACAGCTTCACAACTGGGACTCTGCAAAGGGAACCAATAAATGAAAGTTAGCACTGGTGGATGTGTCAAAGTTATGTATTATCACAAGGTTAGATGAAATCCGTAGCGCTGGCCTTGCAGAAGTCTGCCTGCTTGCTCACCCACAGAATTTGACTTTGACAAAGGTGATGATACAGCACTTCAGAAATCAGATTGAATGGTATGCTGCAACAATTTATATATAGCACCTAATCCCAGTGTACAGGGGGCAACTGTTTGGGCAAGTGCCTCCCATCCTATCTGCAGGATACCAACCTCCATCCTCCACAAGTCCAGTTAAGGACAGTTTCATTTTGGATATAGAAAGGGTCATATGCCAGCATGTGGAGTGCCCCATCTTTTGTCAAAGCTTAAAAGTTCCTGCTTCTCCCTCTCAGAGCCTCTGCTGAGACCTGGACCTTTATCATCCAAGTGCATAGGGTGAGTTTTCAGATAATCACAGTGCTGTCATTATCATGGAAACAATAAACATTACTCTTTGTAATAAAAACATTCAAACTTGAGGCAAGTGATACAGCTGAGGTATCAGCAGAGGTAAATCAAAGAGCATTCAGGCATCCAGACCTCTGAACTGCATCTAATTGCATTAAATACTTACATCCTCCATGCAATAATGGAGAGAAACAGAAATGTGCAACATCCTACATCTGCCTTTCCCTAACAAGGTGGGATGCTATTCAGGAGGATACATGATACTATGCCTCTGGGTGCTGTGCAGTTTCAAACAGAGCACCAGCACATAGATGGTAGAGGAACAAATAATTTCTTTAGCGCACAGCATCGCCTCTCTCGCTCAGGTTTCGGAGGCTCCTGTCCAGAACAACCCAGGCAGGGGCTCTCGGAACAGTCCAACCCACCAGTTTTAATGTCTGCCTCTCCTTCACATCCAGTTTTCTGCAAATCCTACAGAGGCAGTGCACTGTAGTAACATTTATTATGTTACTCATCATAGGGAAAGGAGGTCTTAAAAAGCTGGAGTTATTTTTAAGACATAGCACGATTCCCAAGATCCAGCTACCTCAGGCAATCACTGATTTACCTAAATACCCTGAAACAACTTGGGCAACAAAGTGCAAAAATGAAGCCCTCATTCCCTGCAGAGCCATCCTCTCCCTCATGTAGCTTACTGCCAGCAAGAGATAAGAGCTACGGATTGGAAAGGGCTGGATGTAGGAACTGCAAACAACTGCTGTGCAGGATTAGTATGTCAGTGTCAGTCTTCTGGTTATCTGTCTCAGGGTGCATGCTGGAATTTCTAGGGTCCCTCCACCCGCCATGGCCAGAATTGATAAAACTTTTGCAGGCTTCTAAGCCAGTTTATTGTAACTGAATGGGGAAACAGCACAACTTTTCAGAACCAGGCCTGACCTCTAGCTTACTTTAAAAGGATTTTTGGTAAGATAACAGTTGTTCATCAGACTGCTTAGGCTAGAAAAGACCTTTAAGATCATCAAGTCCAACCGTTAACCCAGCACTGCCAAGCCCCCCACTAAATCATGTCTAAGTGCCACATCTACACGTCTTTTAAATACTTCCAGGGATGGGGACTCCACCACTGCCCTGGGCAGCCTGTTTCAATGCTTGACATCCCTTTTGGTGAAGAAATTGTTCCTAATATCTGCTCTAAACATCCCCTGGTGCAACTTGATGCTGCTTCCTTTTGTCCTGTCACTTTTTACTTGGACAAAGAGACAGATACCCACCTTCCTATGAGTTCCTTTCTCAGTCAGAACACCAAGTTACTTAATGGAGGCAATTTCCATGTCAAATTTCAACTCTCAACCACTTCAGCAGTGCAGTTAAGGAATATGAAAATCTTAAAATTAGAAGGAAATACAGCAGAGAGGAAAATGTTTCTTAGCCTAAATTCATGATTTACATGCACAGTGGGAGTGGGGGAATCAGGTTTTTCTGCACGGCGTACCTGTGTTGATGTGAGTTTTTATGCTGACATGCTCTGGAAATCTAAAGCTTCTGGATCTAAAGCCAGCACTGACTTAGAAAGAAACAAGCAAACAAAACAGCTACCTACAACAAAACCAGCCAAGCCCCATACGCACGCAGAACAGACACGTGACCACAGAACTCAGGAACAAACCCAAGTGCTTTCCTTACTGCTCTAGCAATCTTACCCAAGCTTTTGGAAGTAGCAGGCAAGGCTGAAGTACAGCTGGGAGCCTTCAGGCAAAAATACCAACAGTTCAAACAGCAGCACCAGTCGGTACAGTCCTCCGCAGCCACAAGGTTAGTTTTCACCCAGGAAAAAACAGTCTGGTTAAAGCAAAGAGCATTGCGTGCTCTGTAGCTGTCTGATTCCATGAAAGTAAAGCTGTATCTAGCCAGTCTTTCCTGAAATCCTTGCTCCCTCCAGTACAGGGCTTTATTTACCAGAACCACATGCAGCAGAGAGCAGCCTGAAGGCAAGAGGATGCTGAAAACTTACCAGTTCTGCTCTCATAACCCAGCTGCTTGCCCAAGCACCTGCACATACTACTGTTTTCACCAAATCTGGACA
Organism: Forpus xanthops; assembly: GCA_032466535.1. Lineage (NCBI taxonomy): Eukaryota > Metazoa > Chordata > Aves > Psittaciformes > Psittacidae > Forpus > Forpus xanthops. Next base: position 3,043 of record JASSUY010028064.1, on the reverse strand, counting down.
GAAACACATACAACATATTAATTCCACTTGATTTTTCAGTGCCTGATGGATTTTACCTCCCAGTGTCTCAGAATACAAGTGAGCAGACATTATCAGCACAGACTCTCTGCCAGACCACAGACAAGGGAGAAAATCAGCTTAACCTACCCTTGTATAAACAAGAGTGGGATGCCTTCTGTTGATTAAAGCCTGTTTTCTATATGAGCAAGAGTGGACCAATTGATTTCCTTAGCAAGCAAGGCCTCTGAGCAAGACTGTAGAAAAAGGGGCATGAGGAAGATGCAGAGCTTCCAGAAAGTCCATCTGCAGGAAGCTTAGCTGAGATTTAAGGAACCCAACTATAGAAATTATACAGGAACGTCTTGGTTCAGAGGGAGGAAAAGCTAATGCCATAGAGGAGATCTGAAACCCTCCAAGAACCCAAATACAAAATAATGCTTGAAATTGGTGAGTGCACAAAAACAAAACATAAGAAATGGATATCAAGTTTTTAACATAGATGGTACAGCTGTTTCCTTGCCCTGAGGAAGACATGGGTTCAACACATTGTTCAGCAAAGCCTACAGATGTTGCAGTTATCAGCCCACCCCCTATAGGGATTAGCTGTAAATCTGTAACCTGAAGACTCCCAAAAAACATCTTCCCCACAGCGGGGAAAACACAATATGCACCACCAAAGGGTATCAGAGACATTGGCCAAGTTAGACTGCTCTAAAGCATGGCACTGGCTCCAAACAAAGCAACCTGTGGTTTATTGCATGTAACACTCTTTTGGACAAACCAGAGGAGAAACTGGTATCTTCCTAGATACACAACAAAACTTCCATCCCAACAAGCCAATCATGGCATCACAGCCTACCTATTAATGACCCACCTTCAGGGACGCATTAAAACATCAAGCTACCTACACTCCTGCTAAAGGTTAGGATCTAGGCTGGCCTGTAAAGATGCATTACTGTCCTTCACAGGTCCAGCTGGAGACAGGCTGCTGCAGACAGGAAGCAGGGATGCACAAATCTTCACAAGCAAGAAAGCCCCTCCTGCCATTATCCCTGGCTGCTGCCCAGCCTGGGGATCCTGCCAACGGGAACTGATGAGCAGCAGCAGGTAAAACACTGGATCAGTATCTCAGTCTGACAGTTGTGTTTTATTGTAGTATCTGGTAGTCACAAGATTCAACTACAAGCATATGGAGCTGCAGACCACAAGGTATGAATGAGGTGCGTTGTTTTGCTTTGTGACGCCCTTACAAAGGCAAGGTCCCACTAGATTAGCAAGAGTGAAAGTCAGAGGAAGGAGATGGCCAGGATCTGTCCACCAGGATAGTGGAGTACAAGAAAAGCAGCGCACAAGCCCATTCTGCTCTTTAATCTCCCTGTGCAGAAACCAAATGTAATTCAGGAATACAACAGAAGACCTGCTTGTCCGCGTCTCACATAAGAACACACAGGAAACGCAGCCCCATGTTTTAAAATCACAACTATGTTACTAATGAGTGGTAGAAATCAGCCAAGGACTAAGTGAGGAGACCAGATGCTCCAGCTGTACAAAAGCTGCCCAGAACTGCAATAAATAACAATGTCAGCCTTAAATATCACTGTCTCACAGCTCTCCCCAAGTATTTTCCTTGAGTTTCATCACTCCCAATGTGCCATCTTCTACTTCTAAGGGAGCCGCTGCCTCTGGGCCCAAGCAGCAGGGTGGCCAGCAGCCAAGGCGAGGCAGCGGTGCCCGCAGAGCCCAGCAGCACTGCCGGCTCTCCCCTAGGACCCTGCCCATGGAATCGCCTTGTCCCTGAGACATGAGCATCACCAGGCTCTGTACAGCCCCCTGTGCTACTTGTACAAACCAAAGGGGTTTTACAGAAACAATTCGCAGCAGAACATGATGTTATGAAGAAAACTAATCTGTATGCACTCGAAGGTCAAAAACGGCACTTTGTTAAGACTACAGTACAAATCCCTGTATTTTTCCTTTTTAATTACTATATTTAGAAACATAATTTGAAGTCCTACTTCCTGAACCATGAGAAAGAATGTTTCTAAATGTTCTACAATTTTTGCCATGGCAGACCTTACGTTACCAAATCTATATTTGATGATGTACTAGATGAAGGTAACCTGCCCCGTCCAGGTTTGAGCCAAAGCTTGGGAAAGGTACTCATGGCACAGCAGGGGCAGACAAGAAACCGTCACAAAGCCCCAGCCACTTGGAGAAGAGCATCCAGGCCATTTACCTTCCCACTCTGCAATGCTTGCATGGCTGTACGTAGCACCACCTCTTCCCAGCAACCCCGAAGGACTGCACCTCTGCTCTACACAGTTTGGAGGACTTTGCTGCTAGCAACCTCATTGTAATGATGGGAGGAATAAGGTGTTACCACCTCCTGTCCTGCAAACTCCACCTCGCAGCCTAGCTCTTCCTTTTCTCCACATGCTGAAGGCCAGTCTTGCCCATGGCTTGCCTCATGGGTCACCACACACTGTGATGGTAATGAAGGGACACAGCCCATCCCTCCCATAAACCAGCACCAGGCTTACCCCAGCCCCGGCAGGACCCGAGCAAGGCGAGAGGATGAGACGTGAGAAAAGCCTGTCTGACATACCAGCACAGGGGGAACTGCCGAAGTGCCAAGCGCATGTTGCAAACGTGGTCCCACCAGCACGCCTCTGTCCATCGAGCAGCCAAGCGGGAGAGGGCTGCTCCGTCCTCGCCGGTGCCCGCAGGATCAGGCCCTCGTCCCACCAACGCTGCGTCCTCCCGATTCCTGCTCGCGAACGACAAAGATGCGAAGCCTCCATGAAGTCCTTCCCACACCACTTTCGGAGCACTACCGGTAAGCGCACCCTGCACCGCGCGGGCCCCGACCGCCCTCCTCCGCACATCCCGGGGGCTCCACCACCGACCCCCCGCCGCCCCGGTTCCGCCGAGCTCGGCCCCGCAGCGCTCGCACAGGTAGAGCCGGGGAGGGGCCCCTGCCCGCCCGCAGGGCCACTCACAACGCTCCACTCCGCCGGGCGCTCTCCGCCCTCCCCGCGGCACC
>JASSUY010028063.1:64072-84725 GCA_032466535.1 Forpus xanthops | reverse complement strand
AACTGTTCTTATCTCAACCTGTGGGAGTTGCATTCTTTGGATTCTCCTTCCCATTTCCCCGGGACTGGGGAAGAAAAGAGGAGGAGTGTGCAGAACTGTTTGAGGGGGGCCTCAAACCACGACAGGTGTCTATAAACTATATGATTTAGTTCAGTGATAAAGTAGTTTAAAAGCTAGAATTCACTCAGTGAAATTCTAACTTCTACTTGCCATTTTGCCGCTTTGAAATTATTAATATTCCAAATGCACATTCACATTATAGTCCATCACCAAACTGTCATTTGTTTTCCACTCATTGTTTCTGGAAACATATACAGGAACAACTTTGGAAAGATTTTTAAAGAACAAATACACATTGTTCACAGGAAAGCTAAGGAGTAACATGTTCACATTTAACAGTAACTCTATAATGTGTGGCTCCTCCAAATAACAGGACTTGTAGGACGACAATGACAGCAAACCAAGTCTTACTCTAAAGCTTAAACTACCAGAAACATTTAGAACTACTCAAGAAATCCTGCCTCTTCCCTCATTTCTGATTTCTCTCCTAACCCAAAATATCCATCAGAGAATTAATCCTGCCTTTCCTTCACTAACCAAAGACTGGCGGCTTCTGACAGAACAAAAAGAATGAAACTCCTTAAAATAAGTTTTGTAAAGTACCTTCATATCCATTTTGGATAGGATGGGATATAAAACTTAACTAAATAAATCAATCCAAACCCTTGTCTGAGTTAAAATAAAGAGCTAACATTAAGTTTCAAACATGAAAATAATTTTGGAAGACCCTGAGTTGAAACCAAAACATATAATCATATTACTAACTTTATCCATAATCACCTTGGGGTGTCTTTAAGGGAACACACCTCTCAATTACCCTAGTTTATGTTTTAGCAATGGTCAAAGAATTAAGTAGTCCTGGAATGTAATTGACAGCACACTACATGTATGGTAGGAACACTAGAGAACTGCATCACTGCATAAAGACTAGAGACTGAAAAACTGTACTGTACCCTGTATAAGAAGAAAAGTTTAAAGATCAGAAAATATAAATTATCACAAAATTTTATCCTGTATTTCTACAGGCTGTGCTATGTATAGAGTAGGAGATGCTTTCTAAATTTCGTCTTCATCCTTAGAAAGGCAAAAGTGCAAGGTATTATGGCTTTGCCAAACTCAAAGCACAGACACTCCAGCTCATTTCTAACACAAGCCTATTTGCCCAGCTCTAGTGTCTTTATTCTACCAGCAACAAAAGCCACAGCTGCTTGCTCAAAACAGTAATTATTGTATAGCCAAAAGCTAGAATTTATGAGAAGCCTTCTTGAATTACTAATCAAATTATAGACTGTTACTCCCAAATTAATTTAATTCACTGACAGTAACAAATAGCCAAATCCCTTTCTCTCAACTCACATTTTTAATAGGAAGAAAAAACTAGTATGAAAAAAAAGGGGGTGGGGGCAAGAGAGTGCAGGATTTATCATCCCCTCTCATCTCTTCTGAAAACCAATATAAAAGCAATTCCAAACTGTGCAAAGCCCAGACTTTTAGGTGTGTAGCATTGTTTGAAAATGTTACACAAACTCACTTGAAACATCAGTATGAAACATGCATCATGATGTATCATGATGTATGGGCTGATGCAATACGGTCCATAACATTACTTAAAAGCACTGCATCAAAGTCCTTGGCTCAAAAGAATATCCTCACTGGTTTCTTTCCCCAGGTACCATTATATGCTTAAGTAACTAAATACAAAACAGCACATCAAACACCTTCTTTACTTCAAAATTGCTAAGTCAGGATGGCCAGAAGTCATCCTCAAAAATAAAGTTATCTACTGAATAGTAAAGCTACTGTACTACTTCAAATATATGAACATATTAAATACCATTCATTGCAGCAACTTCACATAAGAATTTCTATGTTTCATAGCATTAGACAATGATTCATTTAGTTCAGCACCCTGTCTCCACCATCAATTTCCACTACTTAATGGGCAAAATACAATTAAACAACTGTTGAAGGATAAAACAGAGCAGAAGACACCAACAAAACTCTTTCCTCACCCTTGGAAAAGATATACCAGCTCGTAAAATATTCTATTTGACTAGTTATAACTCAGTTATTAGCTAGTACACATACTATATAAATAAAACTATTGAAAAGATTTTTGAAAATATCTTTTCCAACAGAATCCAATGTATCCACTTTAGCCCAAGATACTGCATATTTTCATGAAAGAGCTACTTTCAGGTAAACCTCCCTTTAAGCGAAAATTAAAACATGTCCATTTACATGCTATGGAATACTTATATTTTTTTGTTGAGTTGAATTCCCTGAATTGTTTCCAATGACAGCCATACCATGCAACCAACAGAGCTCATGATGTGATATTTTACACATTAAGTTAAAAAGTATTTCCTGAGGAAAAATATTCTCTCAAAGTTATTTTTTACAAAAGGTCAACACATTTTGACGTGCATCAAGGGATGAAGGAACGTTATGGTTTTATTAACTGTCCTCTTTAGATTGTGACCTGAATTTTATTCCAGTGTTTCAAAGACATAACATAAAATACATTTGAATCCAATGCAAGAATAGAGCAAGGTGGTTTTTGCAAAGTGGCATAACTACAGTTTCATTTTCAACTTCTTCTGTTATACCATCAATGATGAACAACTTGGAGTTTGAACACTATGTTCAACTTATCTAGATATCTCAGTTTTATTGACATGTGAGTTTAAAGTACTTGTTCTTCAAGCCTTTCAATTATTACAGTATTTCACACCATATTTATTGTTTTATAGTGTGAAACACATATAAAAAGATACCCTAACTGGAAATGGATGGAGAAGTATCTAGCAATTTTTGCAATTACTTTTAAAATATCAAGATGCTTCAATCAATAATAAAATATTTTCGATAGCCAGATCTTCAGAAGACATGACTGTCTTGATTAAAGACCTCGATTTTATCAGAATTCCATATAAAGATTTTTACAGTGGCATCACTGTTGCACTAGTACTCCATTAGTGTAAGAATGACAAGGAATCTCTCTTTTCCCAGCCATCAGCTCTTCATGACAAAATCCAATACTGTATTATACTCAAGGGCTGCTTGAATTCTTCTGCAACTCACACATGGACGAGTATAGAAGCTGGCAGTGAAATAGAAGCCCTTGCATCAACTTTTGAATTTATCCTTTTATTCCTGTGTCAGGCCTTTTTGAGATAGTATGTCAACTTGGAAACTCAACAAGCTAAGCTGGTGTTTTAAAGACCTGAGAACTTGCCACAATTCACGAGTTTTTCCTCCTCACCAGGGATAAACTATGTCTGAAAAAAGATACCCTGATTCTAGATTAACTTACTTTGTAATGAAACCTCTTAAATTTTGCTTTGTTTATTAGAGGGTAACCTTTTAGTTCACAGGTCTGTTATTGATACAAATGTTTCTGAAAGACAATCTGAAGGCTCCATGTAATCCTTACATTGGAAATGTGTCTTTTTACATTCTGGAAAGCTGAAAAAAAACAGCCACCTAACACTAAAAAATGACAGACAAAACTCTCACTGTATGAAGAGCTGGAAAGGCCTTTGCATCTTGAAGTTAATTTTTGTAAAAGGAAACACACATCTGATTCATGCAAGCTGTCTTTTAGAAGACTAATAATTGCATAAAATAATCTAAGTAAATACATACCATCAAATAAACACACCTGCCTGTAACCTCATATTCTTTAAAGCTTACATTACAGGATATTTTATATGGTGAGAAATATAAACGAACTAGATTAAAAATCTTGTCTGTTTACAGAACTACGAAAATTTCAGAACAAAAGCTTGATTAAACAAGCAGAGGAAAAATTCTTATGCTGCTTGTGGCAAATATCTTCCAATATGACATGATCCCACAAGTGCAATTTCCAAGCTCTACATTTACTTTTCTTTACTGCAGTTAATTACCAGGGATAAAAGTTTAAAAAAATAACAACATGAAAGACAGAAATGGAACCAAATTAAGTAAACATGAGAAGGGAAACTTGGCCTACACTGAACACTAAGTCGATTTTTGATTTGCTTTACTATGTTTTTTAATACAAATTTCGTGACTGTGTTGTAGATGGTTTATTTGTTGAAAGAAAGATAAGAACGTGAGATGCTTAAAAACAGCCAAGGTTTTTGAGGGCTTGTGCTACAAAGTGTCTAATGTTCTCAGTTAATGGATTTCTCAGCACATTTGGCAAGCTAATATTTCAAAGGCAACTGCAACAATTCTAAGGACTTTGGTATATTCAGATCCTTGAAATTAAATCATTCAGAATTTGACTTCTTGTGTAAGCTCCATTTTTGACACTGTTGCATGTTATAAAGGACCTGTCACAACAAGGATAGGAATTGAGAGGGCTTGGTCTTAAAATTGAGTATCCCATCTGCCTCAGGATAACTAATGGAAGATCAGTGTGTCCCTTTTACAGCAAATAATTCCCTCAAATACCAGAGAGTTATTATCAGAAAGTGTTACCCATTTTAAGCATAGACAAAAAAAAAACCATAAAATAAATCTGCTGCAGTATGTCTGCAATAATTAGCACTGAATGTAAGAAAAACTTGAGCTTTTGGTTACCAACTTGACAACCTTGTAGGCAAAACTGAAAAAATGGCAACTCTTTTTTCCTTTGTATACCAAAAAAAAGACACTTTCATAAGTCTACAAGTAGGAAGACTCATGTTTGCTGGGAATATAGAAAAGGTATGTAGTCAACTCTTTTCCATTGTTGTTCAACACAGTGTCTCAATAACTAATTTATAGGATTTGGGGCTTGAGGGATTCTGAGAATTATTTTCTGGGGCTTATGATCAATAGTGTATACTTTTACACAGCAATTCTTAAACAACTGACGTTAGGCTTTACATTCAGTCATGCTACATATAACTTTCCCTTAAGTGGCATTACAAAATTTTAACTGGTTGGTATCAGAGAGGATTAGTCACAATTCTGATAGTCACGACTGCAAGTGATATTATTTTGGGTCATGAGCAATCCATAATCTGCATCAGTTTGCTTTATTAAAACACAAGGAATTCAAAATAGGACTGTATTCATTGTAAGAAAGATTCTCCCTTTGCCTTTTAAACAATTCAGTAGAAGTGCTTAGGTGTATTTCCATACTTGAGGTAATTTGTGGATTAATTAGACACTACTTACAAAATCTATTGAGAATGGAAGTCACTTCTGTTATTAGCTTAACAACAGTCTTAACTCTAAAGAAGACTGCCTGTAGTGCCTAATTATTATAAACTATTACACTGACATTATTTGGAAATTGGGTTATCTCAGCAATTGATTTACCTTGAATTCTTCAACAATAATACCCAAGGCTTCATGTCCAGCTTTTCTCATGTCTTCTAACTCCTGCTTATGCTTTTCCTGTACAAAAAAAATTGAAAGATTATATACAACATAGTCAGCTGTCATAACAACTTCAATAAGGAAAGTAAAACCCAATTGTTCTCATAATTTTTTGGTATTTTCCATGGAGAAATGCTCTTAGCTCTTTAGATACTACATATATGCTCAATTCAAGATGCCCCTAGAATTAAACTTGGTTTATTCCTTTATTTTCTTGATTAGTGCCCAGAGAATTCTAAATGGTCCTCCTTTTTTCTTTTTTTTTTTTTTCTCTTTTCTTTGTTACTCTATTTTTTTCTGGTTTCTTGATATGCCTATAGATGAAAGGAGTTCCAAATCACTGTCCTCATAAACATTTTTTACTGCCTGTATTAACAAAGATGTTGAAAATTACTAGTATGAGATTAATTTTCCTCAGAAGAGCACACCCACCTCCTACTCATTACATAGACCCTTTTAAACCTTTTTATTTTTTATCCTTAAGGGTCCCAGGAAAGTATACTTGCATGAGACAGACTAAATACATTTTTCAAATACAGCTCTGTTTACTTTTTATTTAATTCACAGTGTTGTCTAAAAGTAACATGGACTGGAATATTCTAATAATTTGCCTTTTCTTAAAACTGCTTATCTGTGGTTTGCTATGTAAGCCTGCAATTTGAACACCTCAGTAGACTCTCATTAGCATTTCAGACTTATCAACGATAGCACCACTTTTTCAAATCACCCATTAGTAAGAAGATGTAAAACTTTCCCTCCTCCCTCACTCTTTGCTTCAGGGATTTGTTTTTAGATAAGCTAGTACAACAGGTCACAGGTGCTTTAAATCACCTTGGAAAACTGCTGCAGAAAGCAGGAGGACATTCATCACAAACATTAGCTTGCAGTGATTACAGGGCAAAAATCATAGAGAGCTTTCACTACATATTTATTGCTTTTTGGATGGCATTGAAGTTAAAAATTAATTAATACAATTCTATGTTTTCCAAGATCTGTATATTTGAACAAGAAAAACCTAGTGTCTAACAAATCCTGTTCACTTTAATTATGGAAGGTCATGCAATACCATTAAAAATAAATTAATCTCCCTGTAACTCTATATTTGATTAGCAGTTTCTGCTCTGTCATTCAGTTCCTTTCCCCTGAAAGGGTTTTAAATAAAACGTTTGAAACTATAGCTATGCAAACCTCTTATCATTGGCCCAAACATGAGTTCTCAATTAGAACCGATTATTTTGTGAAGCCCTGCATGATTCATAGAATGATATAGTAGTAGAATCAACCAGGTTGGAAAAAACCATTGAGATCATCAAGTCCAACCATTACCCCAGGACTGCCAAGACTGCCACTAAACCACGTCACTAAGGGCCTTGTCCACACAGGTTTTGAACACTTTCAGGGACAGTGATTCCACTACTTCCCTGGGCAGCCTTTTCCAGTATCTGATTACACTCTTTGTGAAGAAATTGCTTCTAATACCAGGTCTAAACCTCCCCTGGTGCAGCTTGAAACCATTACCTCTTGTCCTACCACTTGTTACTTGGGAGAAGAGACCAGCCAATCCTTTGCTCTATCCTCAAGGTAGTTGTAGATAGTGATAAGGTCCCCGCTCAGCCTTCTCTCCTCCAGACTAAACAATCCCAGTTTCCTCAGCTGCTCCTCATCAGACTTGTGCCCCAGGCCCTTCACCAGCTTTGCTGCCCTTCTCTGGACCCCCTTCAACTCAATCTCTCAATTGTATTTTGGGGTCAAGTGATATTATTTGCTTTTTATATTTTGCATTATTATTCATAAACCTGGTTTTAAAAAAAAAAAAAGCCATGAAAAACATGCTAACAAGATAGCAAGTTAACACAAAGCTGTACAAATGTTTCTATGACACCTGTTAAGAGTCTCATACTATATATAATATGGAAACCAGTTATATGAGTTGATGCTGGCTGCCTACCTTCTCTAACACTGTGATATCTTCAGAATTAGTTGCAAGTCTGAGCTGACACCTTAGAAAGTAATGTATTCATTTCTGTACTAATGCAAAAAGGCAAACTGTAAATCCCTGCAGGCAACTCAATTAGAAGACAAATTTCAAATCCATCTTACACATGTATGCTGTATATAATAATTATAGCAGTAAGACTCTTTATATTGGACTCAATTCTTCCATTACATCAAGATTTCCCTCGCTACAAAAATTATAAGCTTTTTCTTTCAAAGCATCATTTAAAAAAAATAAATAAATAACAGTAAGTACCAAAATGATTCTGTTAAGAAACTGGTAATTTGTCATTTGAAGAAACATATTTCCTCCAATAAACCAAAGGATAAAATAAACATAGAATCACTGAATATGACAGAACTAAAATACTGAAAATTTAAGATAAACATGATGAGAACCAGTCCATAATGGCTAATTAATATACACACTAGAGTGTGCTATTGTATATAAAATACAGATTGGTTGCTATTTTTGCTTTTGCGAAACAGGAATGTGAGCTCTCCAAAACACTAAGACACTGTAGTGTGTCCAGGTCTATAGGAAAGTAAGTATTTTCACTGTGGTCATATAACCAACATCCTAGACAAAGATACAGCTGAGAACTGAAAGATAAGGACAAATATTTTTTAGAGGAATGATAGAAAGATTTCAGATTTCCCTATATAACCAAAACAACATGATGTCTGAATATCTTAAGCTTTCCATAAGAATCAAGGAGGTATTATAATTTATTTTATGCAAGTAAATGTCATTGCTGGAATAGACAACAAAAGTGAAGTACAAAGTGAGATAGTGAACAAATTTTCATGAGCCACATTGGTGCGCTATCAGCATTGTTCTCAGACTGAAGTCGAAAACAAAGCACTGCACCAGCTAATAAGAAGGAGAAAAGTAGCAATTATAGCTGAACCCAGGACAGCAGATCCTTAATATAGTGATGAGGACATTTCCTGCCAAGTTAGAACTGAGCTGATGCAGACCTGAGTGAGTGTGAATGGAGCAGTCTGTGCTGGGAGACATTATGACTGATTAAATGTAAAAAAAATATGTTAAAGAAATAGTACAGAAGAGCCTAAACATGCAAAAAAAAAAAAATAGAAAAAAGACACATACTTATAGTTCCCATATGACATGTAACTAAATTCTTCAAGTATTTGTGGTGTATAACATGGATCTCCAGCCTGTCATGTTTAAGACATTAATATTGTGTGAAGAACAAAAACTCTCCACTGAGGAGAAACTCTTCACTGATGAGGCCATTAAACACAAAACCCAAGACCTAATGCACATGCAGAACAATCTCTTAATTAATAATAAGTGTTCTTAATATTAATATACATTTTGCTATCAAAGCTGTATTATGGCAAATACCACAGTACATTTGGTATAGAAAGCTTTTTCTGACCGCCTTCAGGTTTTTAAATCATGATGTAGATACTTCTTTAGGATAGAGCTACAACCATCTTCTGCTACTGATGTTTACTTACTTGCCCACATAATCTTAATGATAGGACATTATGGTAAGAGAAAGCAAAGAAGAAAGAGCAAACAAGAGAACAATCCCATTGAAGCTGACAAAAGAGAATGCTTTTGTTATGCAACACAGTAAGCATGAACAGAATTCTTCTCTTCTTTAGGCTAGCCTTAGGTTTTTTATCTCAAGAGCACCAGCCTAAATTTAAATTCCATCACTGTTCCTAAAGAACAGAATATAAAGTCAGAAAGGAGTGCCAGCTGTCATCAACAGCTACTGATACTGAAGCCAAGCCACTTATAGTACCCAAAACAATGTTACATATGACATATTTTAAAATATATTAGTATTTATATATTACTCTATTATACTATATTACTATAGAGAAATATGCATGAAAAAAACTACACGAGGAAAGTTTTTCTTCTTTTTTAGATAGGAAACTGACCTGCAGAATGTGAAGGGACAAAACCAAGCTTCCCTTGACTTTTTTTCAAGAGAAACAAGCATGGGTCAGTTAGACTGTATTGGCCAACTCAGAACGCAAACTGCACCTACAACCTACTCAAACACTATCCTTGTATCCAAAGAACTGCTATTGAATTGTAAACTTCTAGATCAAGTTGTTGGCTATTGGTTTTACTTACTGACTAATAAATAATCTAAGCATGTAGGAAAAAATAAACTCAAATCCAAACAAAAAAAAACAACAAAAAAATCACAAAAAACCTGCACAACAAAAAACAATCTAAAGAGACACAAGCTACACCTTTGCCAGAGACAACAAAAAAGTAAAATGAGAAAGCAGAACTAACTTCTCTCTTATTTTAAGACGCAACAGAACTACTATAGTTTCTGAAGGAAAAGGTCTGAAGCCTAAGAAAAATTCCTAGAAGGAAGCATCTCCCACCATTCAGAAAAAGCTTCCCAAATCACAGACATAGATTTTATAAGAAGCCCTTCTCACTTCTTGTGCATCTTAGGAAAGTAGTCATGCAGTTCCACACTCTGAAGGACTACATTTTGCTTACAGTAAAACCTCACACAGAACATAGGCAGATATATTTAAAACCACCAAAAATGCTATATTCCATACAACAGCGATTTAAGTTTACAGTAACTGATATTCTGATTAGTTTAACATTTGAAATACCGCATTAATCATATTTTTGGTTCAGGCATTCCTGGCCCTGCCCTTGATTGCTAAAGTCTTTTTGCTGGCAGTGAAGTAGGCCAGATTGGAGTGAAATATTCCAAATAATTCAGCCTGGGGAGTATCCTCTGGATTTGGGTTGTAACTTTAGTGACTGGGAGTGGGTTATTTTTTTTTTTCCCCTCAGTATATGACAAAAGTATTAAATCACAAAAAAATCACACAATCATTCAGGTTGGAAGAGACGGCTGGAGGTCATCCTAGTTGAACCTCCTGCTGAAAGCAAGATCAACAGTGAATTCAGACCAGATTGTTCAGATTCTTGTAAAGTCAGACCCTGAAAACCTCCAAGGATGGAGATTTCACAACCTCAGTGGCTAAAACATCCCAATGCTTAACTTCATCCCACAAGTATCTTTTTCCTGATGCTAAACTGTAACTTCCCATGTTTCAATTTATCACCATTTTCATTTATCCTTCTTCAATGCATCTTTGCAGAGTTTGTCTAGCTCTATTTTTCTGACAACTTTTTAGGTATTAAACATTTGCTATTATGTTCCTCCTAAGCCTTCTTTTCTCCAGATTGATGCCAAGATATACTACACAATGTCCACTGCATTCCTCTCATCCATAAGCTAGGTATTTCATCACAGAAAGTAATCAGGTTGGTCAGGTATAAATCATCTTTTTGGTAAATCCGTGTTGGCTATTTCAAGTCATCTTCTGTGCACATGATTTTCAACAGAACTCGTGCCATTTTCCCAAGGACCAAAAGGCTAAGATCAAAAATCATACATTAGCCTTCTTCTCTTTTTCCAAGAATCAGAGACTTTCCTCAGTTTCCAGGTTGACCCAGAACCCTCTTTCTCGTGACAGACAACTCTCTCATCACCTAACTATACCAGTCTGAATTCTGTGGTGTGAAGCTGCTTGTTTTTATAAATGACAGCATCACCTTTTCTTCTTCCTTGCCTTTCTAATGAGCTGTCATCCATATTCATCATCCATACTAGATATCCAGCCATCCAACACAAGATAGTCTTGCTCCCCTCCCTTGCAAGCAACAGGTAAGATGAACAAAAACAGATGATAGTATTATGTTCTTAATTCTGTGTTTAAGAACTTTGGCTTGATTAGCAAAAATGATTATAACCTCTAGTTGCCTGTCATCAATTTAAGTTCCAGTAGTATAGTATTTGTAACAAAGAACAAACAAAACTCCCACTTCTCCTGCCTCACAAGGATGCAGACCTAGACATCTAAAGAGCACTGCCATGTGTAAACTGTAGCATGAGTTATTTATTCTCTATTTTACTTATTGTGAAAGACTGGCATCATTGAACTAAAAGCAAAATTACTTACAGAGAAGAAAAGTTACAATTCTGAGGTTGGGGTGGATGGAAAATCTAAACAGCCTATTGGAAGGATGATCTATTTAACAAATTAATCAATTCCTTTTCTATAAGCAGTCTTTTAAATCAGCAAGAATCAACTATCTTTATTTAAGGTAGAACACTACAGATATAACATTCTGGAAAAGTCAGCAATGTTTGATACCAACTTAAGTTACATATACATAACAAAAGTTATGTTGGGATTTAATTTTGTCATTTTATTTTTATTTTTCAAAATGTAACTGCAAATTGAAACCACACAGATTGCTATATTTCAAAAACTACAGATCATTAAGCGATGTCATCTAATCCATTTAAAAAAAAATTAGTACAGTTGTACAAACTGACCACAAAAGGAAAAATGGAATCATACAGAGGAATATTCAAAGTTCTAAATCTATACTGAAACCAACAAAAATAGACCTATACCTGTGTTTACTAAAGATACTCTCAAAGGAAGAAAATAGCACTTTTGGCTGTTTTCTGAAGAGAGCAGGGTTTGGTTGGTTGAGGTCTTTTTAGGGTTTTTTCTTGTTTGGGAGTTTTTGATTTTTTTTTTTGTTGTTTGTTTTGTCCATTTACTTTCTGATCTAGATGATATCAACACTTAAAAAAAGAAATTATGAGAGATAAGGGTGGTGAGGCACTGGAATGGGTTGCCCAGGGAAGTTGTGAATGCTCCATTTGCTGGCAGTGTTCAAGGCTGGGTTGGACATAGCCTTGGGTGTCATGGTTTAGTGGGAGGTGTCCCTGCCCATAGCAGGGGGATTGGAAATAGAGGATCTTAAGGTCCTTTCCAACCCTAACTATTCTATGATTCTATGATTTGGTTATGTTTGCACAATGTACCCTGTGTCATTCCTGTTACTGTGGCCTGGCAAAACTTAGACATTGGTTTGGCATATATTGTTGTTCTTTACTCCATGTGCACTTAGTTTCCATGAATCTTTAGTGATTATTCTGGTGTTGGGGGGGAACTCCTCTCTGTTCCTGAGATTTCTAAAACATCCAGGGACTCTGTCTCAAATATCTCCTTATAATGCTGGATACGAGACTGAAACAATCAATACTCTTATGCCAATAATGAACAGTTCTTTACAAAACTCCAAAACTGATTATAAAATCAGTTGTTGACTCATGCTTCTCTTACTTTTATGAAACTATGTTTGCTCAAATATCACGTTGCAGCAAGCATGAAATATTTATTTAGTCCGTCTTCACTGGAGTCAGTTTCATCTGTGTAGCTGCAAGGCTTCTGGGCAGGACAATAACTTCCTTGGAAAGGGTCTCACAGACAGATGATTCTGACCATGAACTTGACAGCATGAGGAAAATTGTCGTCAGGAAATGGGGGCTAGCCTGGATGCCTGTGGGGCTGGTGTAGTTAATGTGATTTCTGCAGGCATGCAAGCCAGCAAGCACCCATAATAGTGCCAGTCACCCTGATCCTTCCAGACACAATAAAAGGAGCACAGATAAAGGTCTGACTTCACACCTTGGATACTCCCTTCACCTTGAGTCCATATTTCCTATCTGATCAGCAGAGGTCAGACCCTCTTGCATGCTGGATAGACCTGTCCTGATGGTTTCCTGGGCACTTATGGGGCAGTGACAGGGCACAAAGAAACCTGTCTTTCAAGTTTTGTATCTCATGTGTATATTTCACAAAGATACCCAAGGTGAAGCTGCCTGCGGCTGTTCCTGAGGACGCTGTCAGTACCGCATGTTACTGAGACCAATAGCAGGCAGGCAGGGCAAGGCTGAATATGAAAGCAAAGCCCCTGCTGCTCTTTAGCAAATTGTTGAAAGATCACAAATATATAGATTTTAGTCTTATATATTAAATAAAGACTCTCCAACAGCAGTGAAACAAGAACCCGCAATACTGAAAAAAGTTATTATGTTGGAGTGTCATGGTTTAAGCCTAGCTGCAACTCACGCAGTTCACTCTCTCACTCCCCCCTCTTTCTTAGGGGGAAGAATCGACAGAATGTAACTCTCATGAGTTGAGATAAGAACAGTTGAGTAACTAAGGTATAACACAAACCACTACTGCTACCATCAATAATAATAATCACAAGGGAAGTAACAAGGGAAAAGAATACAACTGTTCACTACCTGCTGACTGATACCCAGCTCGACCTGAGCAGAGTGACCTAGCCCTTCTGGGTAACTGCCCCCAGTTTATATAGTGGCATGATGTGCTGTGGTATGGAATATCTTTTTGGTCAGTTTGGGTCAGGTGTCCTGTCTCTGCTTCCTCCTGGCTTCCCTTCCTCCCTGGCAGAGCATGAGACTCAGAAAGTCCTTGATCAGAGTAAACATTTGAGCAGCAACTAAAACCATTGGTGTTATCAGTGCCGTTCCCAGGCTGAAAGTCAAGAACACAGTACTGCACCAGATATCAAGAAGGAGAAAAATGACTGCTACTGCTGAACCCAGGACATGGAGCATCTTTGTTTAAAGCAGGAGAAGATTATTTACTTCAGCACCTTACCTTCTGTACCTTAGTGCCAAAATCCAAAACAAGAGACAGTGTAAAGAGATTTATAAAAGTAGCAGTTTGAGATTCTATTCACCTTTCCTTTTTAATAATGTCTAAAAAACTGACATCTTATTTATTTCACATACATATTTTTGGAGGCTCTTCTTTAACTGCTGCCAGAATTTTCACTGCAACTTGGCTTGGAAAATGAAGTAACTGCTTTGCCAGCAAGTAGTCATAAATAATGTCTACATGGTGATTTTAGAACCCAGTAGGTATTATTATTGATTACATGATTGCCTTGTAAGAATTTCAAATTGAGACAATCACAATTCCTTCATTACGATGAGGTTACTCAATGTCATCATTGCAATCACTTTCTATTTAAGATTCAATATCAAAAGGGGAGCTAAAAACTTCACTGGTACATTTAAGTCACCATTTAACTTTTTATTGCAGTGCACCAATATTTTAATAAGGACAAGAAAATGGTTATTCCTTTAAAAGAAACAATATTTAACAGTACGGAATTATTAGATATAATTGATATAGCAGTTGTATTTTCTTTCCTAAAGCAAAGCAAACAGATGCAAGATGACACTAGCAACCGTGGCTGCCTCCTTTTTCATTAATCTTGCCAAAGATTGTCCAAGATTAAAATCCTTTTTTAAAGCCTGTGAAAATGTGCTTTGGCTCTTCAAGCATGCTTTGGGTGTTCATGCTCATCTCCTGGGTAGGCTTTAGCTTGTTTTAACTGATGTTGAATTCATAGCCATGTTGTGCTTTGCAAATTTGATTCTAAAGACTGAAAAGATACTGCAAAAAAGTGGCAAAGGGTGGTAGAAAGATGTGAGAGAAAAATATTGCAATGGGAATGCACACACTGTGACTAATTGCTCTCTTGTGATCTCTCTAAGGAGCCCTGGTAATTACACTGGAGATAAATCTGTATTTCCCTGAAGGGCTTCTCAGGTTTCCCATGCAGGACTCAGCAGCCCACCAGCTTTTTGTCATGTGTTCCATTTCCGCAAAGCACAAGTTGGCTTTGCCATCCGCATGTACTATACAGTGAATCCTAAGTACTCCAAAATTACAAAGAAATTGGGGCAAATTCAGCAAGGCTGATATACAAAAAAGCTCAGTTTAAGAGCACCAATCCAACTTGTAGGTATTACTGAATAACTAGGTAGTGTAAATTAGATTACATGCAATATATATTATTAATAACTTTAGAGATATAATGGGTCTAAATCTAAAAAAAAAAAAAGTTTTTGGAAGAGCTTATTTGGCTTTTTATGAAATGGCAGCAAAACTATGTTGCAGCAAGAAGGAATAGGTGCAATTTAAAAAGAAAAAGGAACAGATGCATAAGTTTGATTTTTCTCTCAGCTCTGATTGCTCTCTTGGTTTGCACATTTCACTTCCTGTTGCACATGGAATTGCAACAGCAGAGGTCAGGATTTAAATTTGCCTAAATTCCTTTAGAATGCTTTTCTATTAAAATAAAAAAAAAGATACACTTACTTACTTATAAACTATACCTCTTGGTCAGGTCTCCTGTTTTTTCTGTCTTGTACCTTACGCAGACAATCTGCAACTGTAATAAAAAAGAAAATGGTGATTTTCTCTTTAAATAGATTTTGCCACTGTTAAGATAAAAAAGAAAGGTAATGAGAGGTAATCAGATATTAAAAAGTGCAGTAGCAGCATATTTGAAAAGCATGCCAAAATATATTAATGCAGTCTTTCCAATGTGTAAATATGCATGGAATGGCTACTGATTTATAAATGAAACCATTTATATAAAATACAGTGTAGTGCGCACTGACAATAGTTTCATCTCAAGTAGTAAGGGGGTAAATATGGTCATTAGCAATGAAGTATTAAGTACAGCTCCCTCAGCATGATAATGAAACCATGTTTGAAAGTATTGGCTAAGTGAAATGAATGACAAAAGCCAAAATGTTCTCTATTATCACTCAATATGTATCAGAACCAATCTATTTCCACAAAACTTTTTCCTTTCACCCACTGCCCTTGCAGCTGCGTAGGGAGATTTATAGCCTGAGGAACGCAGTATCAACATCATTGCATTACAGACTTCAGAAAGGATGCCAAAGACCGAAATATCCCCCAATGTGTGTAAGAAAATATGAAAATATAGAAAGAACCCAATAGTGCATGCTTTTCCATCATGTCAAAAAGGAAGTAAAATAAGAAAATCATGCAAGTTTTTAGCATGTGCATGCTGGATATAGATGTGCAACATCTGCCAATTACTTCCATGTCAAGAAAGGGAATTTTCACCATTGTCAAAAAATAACCATGGTCTTTCCATCATCTTTGAAACATCACATTTTAATTTTCTTGTTTTCTGTACTTGTCCTGCTCTGCTTTTCATTTCTCAGAAGAAAGACCTGGGAAATAAATAATGTATGAGGAAACAAAAAACAAAAAAACATTTTATCTGTAAGGAACAACAGTTTAATTCATGAAGCAGCCTTTAAAAAGCCCAAGTCTTGCGGTATTAGTTAGTGGTGAGGGTAAAATCTTACCAGGATTAGGCATACAGCCAATATAATAAAGATTCCAGAAGTGAGCCATCAATAAAAGAGGATTTTTACACCAGACACTTGCTGGGCTTGCTTTCTTTCCATTAGCCTGACTCTCCCTTTGTCTACAGCCCCTATAAATCTCTGCTCCAGCATTCCCCTATGCATGCTTTTAGGCTTCCACACAGAGGATATCCTCTGATACTGTACTCACTATGCCAGCCTGACATATATTAGCCATGTAAGGAAGGCTGGGTCCTATTCCTTTGTTGGTCAGTTACATATAAGCAAGGAACTAACGGATGCAAAAGACATGTGTTCAGTGGACACGTATTAAATGGCCAACATATGTAATATTTCATGTGGCTCCTGTAGATTTCTTTGCTCCTTAACATCAGTATTGTTTTATCAAATATTAATCCTAAGTGGTTACTTTCTTCTGTAGTAACTAAACCCCTTCCTCAGTGAGAAGTGACCCTCTGCACATCCGACCCATCTGGTGAGGCTGTGCTGATGCCACCCACGTGCTCACCAGCAACCCCAGCTTTCCTCTCCTCCCCCAGCAACAGCTCTCTATTTATACAAACCAAATGGAAATGGTGTCAAGAATCAATTAGTAGGGAACCTCTGAATGCAGAAAGTTACTTGTTGCCTAGCAGCAGCCCAGCAAGCTGGGCTTGACTTCGATTCATTTAACCCCAAAGTAACTAGGGTTGCCAGATTATTTTTCCTCATCACCTTCCAATGCTGTTTCAGTCACTCTGGAGAACTAAAATGACTGACATCTTCACTGCTGCTTTTAGAAAGGCCCTTGCCTCTTTTCTGTTGACTGAAGAATGCAGTGGACAGAATTTGTGGTGCTTGGTTTCAAACAAAACCCACAGGAGGCTTTCCAGGATCTTGGAAATAAGGAGCAGGAGTGAAACTCTCCTGACTTCCAGAGGCAGGCACTGGCCAGCATGAGTAGCTCAAGGCCATGAGCCAGGAAGAACACAGCTGCAGGAAGACAGGCAGGGTCCCACCAAGGATCAGGAAACATTAAGTTATACCTCTGCTGAAAAACTGTGTTTCAGTCTCTGTTCTTCTTTAATAATTAATTCAGCAGAGAGGATAAGGCTGTTCATTAACATAAGTAAATTTTTCAGTCATAGCAATCAGCCTATTAATAGAAACCCATCTATTTGTCTGTCTATCAACTTACATAAACCACTGTCTTGTCTTATAAGCCATGATATTTTGAAGGTCAGCAGCCCGTAAACAACAGATATAGAAACAGACAAATAGCTTGATCCTTTAGTTGATAAACTAAACTAGACTTTATAAATGACATAAGCCATGGAGTTCAGGCACGTACTTTAATTTTCAGTGCTACATTAGAGTTTCCAAGATGACATAGTGTATGCTTACAATAGCATAAATTTTCAAAACCCACTATATTATGGCTGTATGGTAAAATCAGTGCTGTTAAATCAAATAGCCAGGCTGCCACACTAAAACATTTTACTAACCAATGCAATGGATTCATGCCAAAAAGATAATGGATACTACTGCTGTTCACAGGCTGTCTGAAAATGAGCACTTATAATTAATGCCCTGCCATCTTCACCCATGTTAGGACTTCAAACAGAAATGTTTCCATCATGGATTCATTGTCTTAGAATTTTTAATAGTCAACTGTTCTAGCAGAGCACCCATACTTAGTTTTTGCCTAAGATGATTTGTGACAGGGAAAAAAAGTGTGAGCACTGCCTGTTCAGATGTTTGAAGCAATTTCAATACCACACAGATCACATTTTTCTCACTGTAAGATGGGTTACTACCTTTCAACAGATGACACCATTGTCTCTTTCTTCATTTTCACCTCTAACAACACTATTTACATGCATCTCTGTATACAAGAAATAAATCTGGTCCTAACAATGAAGAGTATTTGGTTCAAATAAATAGCACATTAAATGAAAGAGGTGTCACTCCACAAAGGGAAGCACCTCCAAAAAGCTGTTCTGGCCTCTCCACAGAAGAGTAAGTCGGATGAAGCCAGCCTCTTTCTTCATTCCCACACATCACAATCTGTCTCCTCCTCCCTCAAAAGCCTAGAGCCAATGGTTTACTTGGGGCTTTGCTATGCTCAGCCTGGTTTATGCACAAGGTGACAGGCAACAGTAAAACTAACAGGAGATATGCATAAAGAGAGGCCAAAGCCTGAGAATTGAAGTCTGAAATACGTCAGGAATGCAGTCCTGTCTAGGGGGATATTTTAGGGGAAATAAACACAATGCAAAAGCAGTTAAAAAAAAAAATGCTACTGAACACGCTTTGAAGGTCTCTAACATGAGTTTAAATTAATAAAGTCTGAAAAGCCCTTATGTAAAACCTTGATGACTGCCACTATTTAAGACTATTTCTTTAGAAGAGCAAAATCAATTCACTGTTTCATGACAGCAGGCTGAAGTCACATAGAAGTAACAGAATGTGAGAAATTCAAAGGAAATGGACACAGTCCATTGGGTGCAAGGCATCAGAAGACTTATTTAAATATTTGGGCACAGAAGCTTCAAATGGCCTTTTAAAGTCTGTATTAACACATTGATCAGTCGAATTTCCCACCAATGGATATAATAACTTTCAGCATCATGACAGAGAGCATTGGTGCTGTTGCCTTTTGCTTTTGGTAACAAGAGATGACACTCTTCATCCAGAATGCATTTTCTTAAGTGAAAATGACAATACAATTCAGACACAGCAGAGTCTGGTGGTTAGTGAAGAAAAGATTAAGGTTAAAAAGTCAAGACAATCGAACTTGTAATATGCATAATTCATTCTTATACTAATTGGAATGACAAAACAAAATGGTTTAGCAATCCAGGAATGTATTGATTATACACATGCCCTTTAACACTTTCAGAGGACAACTGTCTTGAATCGTGATAACACAATGCTCACACAGACACTGCGCTACAGAGTACTACTGCAACTTGAGCAGCTCAGTGTGTGCATCCAGCAGCACAGTGCTGTAGCAGCAGAAACCCAAGTAATGTGAGGCTTCAGATTTCACTGGGGAACTTCTGAAAACCAGATATAGTTAAATAGGAGCCCTTCCTGGTTTATTCCCCTAGGTACAGAATGGGAACTGTAGCTAATACTAGTTTCACAAGAATGTTATTTGCTTTATCAATGTGGAAGGGTTCAGACATTAATGTAGTGAAACCATAGAAATAACTAAGAAAAATCTATTTCTGCTCTGAGTTTTGAAGCAACTCATTGAATAAACCACTCAGAATTTTTCCTCACCCCAGCAGTGATTCTCTTACCCTCTATCCATATGTTTCCCCAGATTTGTTTTGCATAATTTTCCTCACAGAACCATTTTCTGCTTTTGAGGCACCCTTTATACTTCAGAGATATTTTGAAGCCATAACCCCAAAGAAATTCTTAATTTTTAACTTAATGAGGAAAATCAGTTCCATATCATTCTAGGTTCCTATCTAGGTTGTATATATGGCTTCAAAGCATATCATCTAAGTTTATTCTTGAGACAGTGAAATGCATGTAGTTTTAGTCTATAATAGGAGTGAATTAGTTTGCTTTTCAGGAGTTATTAGTTTGAGTAACAACTATTAAAGAAATAAAATCTGTACTGTCAATCTATAAATGTTGCATAAACTAGATATTTTATTTCACTTTTTCGCAGTGTGACAGCAGTGCTACTCAATTATTATAGGCAATTAAAAAAAAAAGGCCTAATAAGCCAATTTTTCAGATTCAATTGCCAGAAAAGACAAGAATAACAAGCCAGCAAAATACTTAGGTGTTGACATTCATTTTCATATCTTTACAAAATCGTTCCCACAGATTTATATCTACAGCAAACAATTCTGCTTCATCAATACCTTTTTAATCTGAATGTGTGAAATTACACCCACTCTTTCTGAGTCATCTTTAAATCTAAGCACTATTAATTTCAGCTAACTTGAGGAGGACATGTGCTTACTAATGAAGCTAAAAATGCTGGCACTAAGTTATAAGTTAGCAAGAAACTTCATTCATTTTAAAAGCCCTGGGTTCCTGGTAGGCATTTCCTGCATATTCAGTTAGCAACAAAATCTTCAATTAGCACTAGAGGGCATTGGAAAAGAAAATAGAGAGTTAGTGTACACTGAGATGCAAATGTTTTCAGCAGT
>JASSUY010028063.1:20793-64062 GCA_032466535.1 Forpus xanthops | reverse complement strand
CAAGCAAGCTTTTCTTTTTCACTGTTAGATATTTACATTTTCAGTGAAAGCCTGAAATATTAGCAACAGGATGACATTATTTACTTTCACTACTGGATCGACCTGTGGCACTTGATCAACTCATTGGTAAAAAGAACAGTTACATTTTATGTGAAGGAAGAGAAGAATACAGAGTAAAGTTTACAGAAAAAACATCAGCTGTGAATGCTTGTTAAAGAACCTCCCATATTATGTTAGCTTAGATGTACGACTGTCCTAATTGACCTACTGAGGTTCAGATGAATATCATGAGATTTCTGGTCAACAAGGTAAAGTTTGGAGGAGTTGCTAGAGCAGCCTTGAGTATATCACCTGGCAGCCACACAGAATCATGACCTGATGGTGTGCAAAGGCTAAAAGCAGTTGTCTTTGAAGGGCTGGGCATATTTCTTCATTTTTGTAACCACAAAGCTGGGGCACTGATACTGAAAGACTTGGTCCTGCAGGACAAATAGAGGCTCTGTTTCTACTGACTTTAATGGTCATTAAGAGTCTTCAGGACTTTACGTCAGTGACCCACAAATTGGACAGATAGCAGAAAAAAAAGTGATAACTGTATCAAAGAAGAAAAAACGAATGAAAAATACAGCTTGAATAGGTTATGATCAATAGAGATTTTAATACACAATGTTGACAAATTCAGCTGAGTGTTCTTTTTCTTATTTGTGCTATTCATACAATGGTTTCTTACTATTGCATCCCTCTTGACATGTACAGCAAGAAACTGTGGTAAAAAATGTGGTGCAAAAATATCAAGTCTCAAGCTCAGTTTTTAGTTCTTAAATTTGTGTTTTTATTCCCCTGAGGCAGTATCTACAGCCATCTCTTCACATTTTTTAACTGTGATGCACACATTTGTAAGAGTCTTCAAGAAACCAAAATTATAATGATAAGTGATGTTTCTCTTTATATACTCAATAGTTGAAATGCTTTTAAAGTAAAATTATAGTTGTTTAAAGTCAAACGAGAATGTTTTTGAGAACTGAGTTAATTTTATTTAGTTTTGATTTGGAGTCTTACCTGGCTGATTCAGTGACATGAATGAAATTTTATTTCAGAGCTACAGCTGAACTAAAAAGGTTTCCAGGAGGATTAGTGACTCACAGGATGCATGTACGATAAATTATTTGGTTTCATACACAAGATAAAGCTTTAAAAAAATAATTTCCATCTGGTCATGACGTATCCTGGTAGTAGGTTACAGAGTGTGTAAGTGGAAAGCAAGTTACCCTTTAGAAGATTAATGAATCATATGGTAATAATGCATAACAGTACTTAAGTAGTAATAACATTTGCAAACCACTCACATATTTTTATTTTCCATCATAACACTTGCATAGTGCAAATGTGGATCAAATGCCACTTTCATCTTATAAGATGGAAGAGCAAGAGAGAAAGACTCCTGTGGTTTTCAGGCAGCAAAAGGGCAGTTAAAACTCAGGGGCTTCACACATTCTAGGTATATCTGCTTGCATTGTGCATGAAAAAGTAAATTCCTTATAACAACTGGTCTGCTTCTAGGGTGTTTATTTTAAACACAATAGCAATTTTGATTGAGTATAAACCTATGCTTTAGTGACTGCTTAGCTATCTGAATTTACATGAGGCGCAGTAAACTTTAACAAGATATGACCTTTGATATAAGGAGCATATGGAGTCCTCTTCCTATTTGTGTTCTTAAATGGTAAGCTCATCAGAAATAGACTTCAAGTAAATTCCCTAAGGTTTCTTTTAAATGCACAAAGTTAGTACTTAATTAATCCCTCAGGGGGTGCATTTTCTGGCACACAGAAAGTGACCCTTGAGATAAACAGAACCTAGATCTTTCTCCTGAGTTCAGATGCAAAGCACAAGAACTTTGAAGAAAGAATAGTTCTATTATATGTACTGGAAAGCACTTGCACAGATATCATAACCATACAAATAATAACAACAATATTGCTAACATGCATCATGACCTTGAAAAAGCTGATTAACCTCAAAGGTCCAAACTGAGCAGAAGCTCTCCTTCCTGTGCAGTCTTCTGTATATCTTAAATTCTCCTGCTTCTACCTGCTGACAGGTACTGGAAGGCAAAGGCATCTTCCCCTTCTTACAGTAACTCATTAGTTTCTTCTTTTTTTTCCTCCTACACATTCTACCCTTTTCTTCTTCTGGGACAGTCATTGCTGGAAACAGCACTAGAATGATAATATCTGCATGCCCAAAGTGACTTGGCCTGGGAGGGCACTGAGAACACTGGGAAGGAGGAGCAGTAAGAGCATCTGTCCTATTTGAACTTTCTTAGAGCAAAGGAATGTCAATGAGATATCAACTCAAAAGGTTTCACATGTGAACACAGCAACAGGTAAAAACATTCTACAGATGATGGCTTTCTTCCTTAAGTAGGTCAGTATGCATGTTACTGTAGATAGTGTGCTCAACTGCCTAGTCCTCTGGTTCAGCTTTTCCACTGATTCTGGGGCTTTCAAAAGACTTAAACCTGCTTAGATTAGTATTAATGGAGTCTTACCATCCAATCAAAATGTGCTTGAGTGACTCACAATTACATTCAGTAGAATCCACACTTTTTGCTCTGCAGCCATTGCAAGCAGAGGTAACTCATGACACTTAAGGTACATCCTGAAGCTGCCGTTGCTCAGCATGTTATTATGGACACAAATATTGCTCAGAACCAGATGGATGCCAAAGAAAAACAGGACAAAACTGATTTTTGCTACAAATGGGCACATATCCTGTGTCAATCTTCCTTCTCACATTCATCATGCTGGTATGCTCAGCATTAATATACATAACGCCCTCACTCTTAAGGCCTGCAGAACATCCCTGTGTAGGTGGCATATGAGTGATCCAGTACACCTTAATGGAAGAGTTTGGAGAGCATGGAGACCACCGGAGATCTGGTCATTCAACCTTCACACCCTCTCATCCATCCCATCCTTGCTCCACAAGGCCCAGAGGAGCAATGCTATGTGGCACACAAGTCTCTCAAACCAGGGTCATGTGGTGTGGTCACAGGCTGTATGTGGTACACATACGCTCCAGCCCCTGGGAGGAAGCACTGGAAGGACTGTGCTGAGGTGGCTCTAATAGCCCCGATAGCCCATAGGGAAGAGATTGAGTTGTTACCATCTGTGGGAGGAAGAATATGCGGATATAATGAATTTGATTATACAGCTGCTTGAAGGGTAGATGCCAAAGGGCCCTCAAAGGGCCTGTCTCTCAGCAAAGGACACTTCATCTCCACGAAAGCATCCTTGCAGAGCAAACTGAGTGGAAAGAATTTCTTCTAAAAGAGTAGCTTTCAAAATCCCCAAGCCAAATAGGCAGGATAGAGAAAACCTCTCTGAACAGTTTATTTTGCTGATCTTCCTCTGAGGATACCTTTGCTCATTTTCACTGCCATGGAAAAGATATCTTTGTATATTATATGAAGTAGGTATAAAACCACATATATTATTTACACATCAACCTTTAATGGAATCTCTATTTTATGAAGTTCTCTTTTATTTCCTCAACTGTTTTGTTTAGAAGGACAAGCTATAATGTGCTCACCGGATTTTAATCTTTTTAAGATTTGCACATAATATTTAACTTTGTTAGATAAAGCAAGTAATTCAGCAATTTAGAGTTTAAACAAATTAATCAGTGTACATGCAAATTTTCAGCAGATACAAACCCCTTTCGTGTTAGCCTGCCTCTGAGGGAAATGTGTGCAATAAATTTTAGTGTTAATCTGAACAATGAGCCTGTGATAAGGAACAAACATAGTATTTATGGTTTTGACCTTAGTGGACATTTTGGCTCATTGTATAAATTGCCTCATTACAAAAATTCAAAATGTATTACCTTTTCTTTGCACATTACTATTTTTTTAGTGCAATAGCTGTCAGGTTATCATTTTTAAATGTTGGATGATTACTGGTATTTTTCAGGCATGAAAACTATCAGCTTGTTATTTTCCCCTTATGTAAACTTTCCCTACATTTTTCCTTTAATCTATTTTTCTTCCCTTCAGATGTGTTTTAGCTTTGCGTTCTTTCACATATATCTCCTTTAAGATGTTTCAAGTAACTGTTTCAATAGGAACCTTCAGATAGTGTGACAGGTTGTTGAATAAAAAGTGGCTAAAGAAATATGTTTGAATGTAGTTTCTCCTTTTTTTCCATGGCCTAAAGAAATCTGCAGATTAGGGAAGAACAGAAATACCTCACACAACTACATGTTCATTTGTATAGGTCAGCTTCTAGTGAAAAGATCTTCAAAAAGAATACTAGAGAGCACTAATGATAAGAGAAAATTAGGTAACCAAGAAAGTGCATCACCATAAATAATCTTTGGTTTTAAGCTGCTTAGCTGTAAATAAACAGACACGATCTTGCAACCCCTGCCATCTTCATCCCAGCATTATAAATAACTGCTAGATCAAACATCCCAGAACAGGAGAATAATCTTTTGTTTAGAATTTGTGAGCTGTCAGACTTATTAACAATCATGCCTCTGTGCGTAGTTTTTTCTTCAGGCCAGGAAGCACATCATTGTCCTAATACAAATGTAGTGATGTTCAATTTAAAAGTAACTGTTTTAAAAATAAACCCTTCAGTAAACACTAAATTATGATACATCCTTCTAACAAAGGCAAAAAGCATAAATTGGTTTAACCTGGTGCAAGTTGGCTTTGAAATGGGAGGCTGAATGTGGGCCTCGTACCAAAGAATGGGTTAAATAACCGTGTTCCAGATTTATATCTTCAGTGTTTGAGAGAAACAGAGATATTTTAAGTCATGTCTGATCCTGGTTTTATTTCCAACAGCCTTCCTAGGGGTAACAATCAGGACAAGATCAATCTTAGCATATTATGACTGACTCCAGCTGACTAGAGGAAAAAAGCACAGTATTGTTGGGATGCCTCAGTCATAAAGTAACTGAAAGCTATGCTTTCTGATAAAACAAAACCAGCTTTTCTTAGGCCTCTAATTCCATCTTCAAAATGTTAATTTACAGTAATTTTTCTTACTAGAGGGCTATAATGGTGGCTGTAACGATGGCTTCATGCTTCAGTGAATACCAGCTTTGTCTTGTTCCATATTCAATCTCTCTGGATGATAAGTTTTATTATGCACATTGACAGAAGTCAATGTCTGTTTGTTATTTCAGTTTTATATGTTACCAAGCCTGAACACAGAGAAATTAAGTTGTTAGCTCTATTATGATGCAGTTTGGATTTGAAAAAGAAGAGAAGAAAGTTAAATGGGCCAAAAAACCCCAACAAAAATATATAGCAACAAGCATTAGAAGACTGTAACTCAAAGAATGTATAAATTTGCAACACAATAGAAGTGGGAGAAAGCTTTATAGGGGCATTGAATTTAGAAGAAAACATTTGCAGGAAAAGAAATAAAATGTTGTGAAGAGGTTCTGGAACAAAATAAAGAGATACACTGTGCGTAAATCCTTGTCAGATTCAAAGACATATTCTAACAAGTATTCATATTGAACAGCCTGCAAAAGAGCTCAGGGAGAATTTCAGTCAGAACAATCATGGTGAGCCAGGCATGAATAGCCTGTGGAAGGATAGACAGCACCTGGGAAATTAATAGAAGAAGCAAGTGTACCACAGAGGTGGCATGCATCATTGTAAGCCCAGCAAAGTAGCTCTGTCTTTCCAAAGTAAAGGAGATCTTTCACTGTGAATAATTTAAAAGATGTCCAAGGCAATCAGGTGAGGAACTATTGCAGCTGAATAGTACTAAATTAAATGAGAGACACATTAATAGGAAAAGGATTGCACAAGAAAATGCCAGTATTATTATGATTACTAGTTTTGTGAACATAAAACATCCCTCACAATTTACACAACAAATGTATAAACCTATACATAAACCTAGCTCTATCTTCTGTGCTATACAGGCCTTCAGTAAAACCTGAAGAGATTCCCCAATTAATGACCAATATATATTTTCAGTTTTTTAAAAATATTTTTTCTCTGCAAACAAAGCAAATGTTCTTTAGTATAGTATAACCATATTATATATTTCTTATAATTCAAACTGTTTATATTATCTAGAATATTATATGTAATTATTATTAAAATTACCAATAATTAATATCTGTGTATGCCTGCTATCTTGAGGCAGAATACATAGGTTTCCATTTCAAGTGAAGGTGGATGAAGCCCTTGGAACAACAATGCAGGAATTAGTAGGTTTCATTTTTTGCTTTGCATCTGATTAAGAGTTAAGTCAAAGCTGGAAAATACAATCTTCCATTTATTCCTCTATAGACAGTAAACTCTAAATGCAGTATATACAGGTATTCTCTCAACGACACAAACCTGGAAGTCATTAACTGGGACTTACAGACTGCTCTTTGAGAGTTGACATTGCCAGGTGTGGATCCATGGAGAATGAGATTGCTCCCCTTCCAACAATATAAGGAAGAGGCTATACATAACTTCAGCAGTCCCAAATTTCCACAGTTATTAACTGAATATTACTAGGTGGCATATAGGATAACACCAGGCAGCACTGAAATAGATTGTTTCCCTGTTTGAGAGAAGATTACCCACTAATTTTTAGGGCATCAAGTAATTTGTTGTGTAATTAGGATGCTTGTCAACACAGGTACTTTTAAAGCAAGATAACTACACTATATTGTCTCTGTATAGTGTCCTTAAGTAAGGAATAAAATGTTTTATTTTAATTAATCCATTTAGTTTCTGTTTTCTAACAAGAAGGGAAAACACTTTTTAGATTGGCTTAGATTATGTTGCATTTTATTGTATTTTTTAAAAATTACTTCAATAATTGCTACTTTTGAAAATTGAATATCACTCCTGCAATGTCATCTGAAATGAATGAGACAGTGCTAACAGTATTAATCATTTGCTCTCCAAAGCACCCTGAATTTTTTAATGCATTCCAAATGGAAAGGTTGCTCTCCACAGATGGACAAACAAGAATACCAGCCCCTAAGTGGCAACACAAAGAAGATACAGTATTTGCTGGTGTTTATCTGCCAGGGCATCCATATTCTGCTCCCATTAGTTTATACGATAGTTTTATGGAAGATGTGTACCCAGTACTAGTCAAAAAACTTGCCTGCATATATGTATCAGGAAAACAGAACAGTTATAAATAATAAAGACGGAGAGGTAAGTACTATTTTGTATATCCTTTTCAGAGGTTCAACTATTAGCTGAAGGGCAGTGAAGGCTTTTTAACCTTTATTCCCTGCTAAGTAGGGTAACTGTTAAAGTCTTATAGAGTAAAACGAAGAAGAAAAATATTATGCTGTTTGCCGAAAAACTTATTAGTGACATTCATTAATAGAGAAGGAAATAACCCATGATTCACACATTAAAAAATGCAGCTGTGAAGTTGGCGTCCATTTTTTATTCTAGCTAGTGATTTATAGGCAAGATGATACAGAGGATTTGCAAATATGCCACCAATACTTCAGTACCTGGTAAAGGAGGAAAGCCTTCAGAAAGCGTAGATCTCTCTGGTTTCAACTGAGTTTTACGAGATACTGGATTTTGCTATTATAATCCACCTCCTGCACTTCTGGTAAATGAACTGTTGCAAGAGATACAAGAATATCACCTAAAAGCTACCTCTAGCATTCAAATACTACATTTGCTTTCTTAAAATCCATTCTGTAAAATACTTTCAATTCAGTGCAGTCACTAAGGTATAAAAGATATGGATATTACTTATGCACCAATACAATCACATTTAGAAATAAAAATTCTGTGTGACAAAGTCAAGCTACAAAAACCTCAGAGATTTTAAGGTTTTTTCCAACCCTAACTATTCTATGATTTATGGAGAAGAGATTAACAGGAAGCAAAAAATAGCATTGCTCGAAAGATTTACAAGTATCATATATCCAATAAAGTATGTTATAAAAGAAAATGTTCTAAAATCAACAAAAAACAACTAAGCTGTGTTATTTTGACACAAATCTTTCTTCTCTTAGGCCTTGTAGGTTGCTTTTGCTACACATTTTAATACCAGTGCTTTCTCCCATTGAACCATTCATTGAGGAAATACTTCAAAGAGCTTTGCACTTGCCCTCACAAGAAGAGAATGAGCAGTAAAAGCATTTTCATGAACCATCACCTTTTATTTAATAAGCAACTATGGTGGTTTCCATATTTTTCCTGGTGATAAATGAAAAATGTCCTGAAGGGTGGAGCATAGGTGGGAAGCATTTTATTCAATAATAATATATGATTATTGAGAAATAAATATATCAATTTACAACATAATTTGAATTGTACCTGCTGTAATCAGACAACAGCTATGAAATAAATAAAAAAAGGAAGACTGACAAACACATTTTTGTAAAAATTTATACTGAATTGCAGAAACAAATAGCTTTGATGAAGAGCTTCCATAAATTAATCAGACAATACAGTACAGGCTTAGAGGTCCTGATGTATAGAAGACTACTGACTTGTCTCTACAGTGCGTGATGATTACTGCTCCTTGCAGTTTTACTTTCTGGTGTTTTGGCTTTCAAAATAGATGGATCCGGGTGCAGAAGTCATTACAAAATTGGCCATCTGGAAGTCCACCACCATTTCAGCTGTGTGCGATGAAGGAAACACAACTTGCTGCTTGAGCAGGTTTCCAAAGTCTGTGGAACAGTTCTTCCAGAACTGTTGACAGTCCTTCATAAAGAAATAAATACCAACAGAAGAACAAAAGAAATTATGATGAGAGCTGTGACACTGCAAAGAGGTGGGTTTCTTTTGACAGTTAGAGTTACCTGGCAGTAACATCTGCACAACACAAAAGAATTTCAATATTCTGTTAATCCTCGGATGATATCTTTAGGAAGTTTGGGAGGAGGAAGATGTTGGGAAATAAGAACGTGTAAAATAATTCCTGAAGACTGTGTTTTAATTTTTTATTTGTTTGTTTTTGGGTTTTTGTTTATGGTGGTCTTAATTCAAAAAAAAAAAAAAAAAAAAAAAAGCAGATAAATATGAGTATATGATAATGTTTTCCATTATGTTTCTAGTTGTGCTTCAGAGAAGAAACAAATTCCTTTTCCACCACAAGGGAAATCGCTTTGCGGCTAAAATGGCATTAGACTGTCTCCTATGAATATTCTGAATGCACACATAAAAACATATATCTCTGTTATATAAGAGAGGATGCTGTCTGTTATTACAATAATAAATATGAGATAAAGAAACTTTGTGGGAAATCTTTCTTTTTGGTTTTAATGGACGACAGAACAGGGAACAGATTTTTCAAAAAATGAAGGAATACAAATTTCCAAGATAGTAAAGGGGAAAAAAAGTCAAACAGAGCATATAAACTGGCTGTCCTTAAAATCATGGCAGCTTTCTTCAAAGCTTGTTCTAGATAGTAAGTATCATATAATTTAATATGTAATAAATACGATCTGCTTACTGCACCATCCTATGCATACTAATACAAATAAAAGCACTGCAATAATGACAATCCTGGGCATAGTAAATGAAAACAATAAAGCAGGGTAGAATTCAAACCATACATCCTATTTTTGTGGTGAATATATAAAAAAGGTTTGAATCACCCATCACGTAGGTCTACATGATCTGCATATAAAATTTCCCAAGCCAGTTTTAAGTACACAATATAAGCAGAGGGTAAAATGTTTTTCAAGGGTGCCCTTGCACACAGAATATGATTAATACATGAGGAGGGAATCAGTTGTCTCTGTGAATGCCCAAACTAGAGCTTTGTGCAAAGGGTAGTGTCGGCAAGGGAAAAATTAAGATTAATAACACTTAAAGCAGAGTATTTGACTCTAGTAGGTAGCTAAATCTGCCCTTGTCTGTACTGATAAAGGTCCCCTGACTTAAAAGAATTCATACAGTTAAGTTCAAAACGGATGCCCATATAAATAAGGAATCTATACTCTGCATCTGTATCTCCATGTATTTGTCCATGACAACACAAATACCCAAACTCACTATGGCTTTCTGGGTTTTGCAAGAGAAATGTATTTTCAAGGAAACAGATCTGCACTGTTTAGCTTGCCACATCTGTCACTGTGATGGATAGCTGTATACTCAGGCTGATATAAATTTAATTATATCATGATCCTCGAATTCCTTTCCTAATTTTATCAGAAACAGGTGTTTCAGAAAACTGTACCTGCTTTCTTGTCAAAAAGGAAAAACTGACCAAGGAGTCATGTAAGCTACTTAAGCTTTCTCTAATATGGGAAAACTATTTGGAATTCCTTCTACCCAGTTCAATCAGCAACAATTTATGTGCTATATATGTTGTTATCAAAAGAATACTATTGGTATAATGAAGTAAACTATTAGTATAATAAAAATTAAAATATTCAGGGCTTAAGATATGCTGTGTGGACCACAGGTGAATGCACAATTTAAACTACAGATATGACATAAAAGACTGTGCAGGACACCAAGTCCTGCAACAGAGTACTCCTAGACCTTTCACCTAATAGTTGAGACAAAAACTATTAGGGAGTTATAATCATAGCTAGAATTCTAGAGCTAAGTTAGTATGAAAATATTGTCCCAGGAAAAATCTGACCTAGGAAAAATATGCAAAAAGGGACATGGAGAATAGCAACCACAACAGTAAATATAATTGCATACAGTCAATACTGAAAGTGTTAAAGTGAAAGTGGTGTTCCAAAGAGCTATTCTAGGCTGAGTGCCCCATATGGAATAAATGTAAAAAAGATATCTTTTTGAAAGTTATAGAGAAGCAAAATTTTATAGTGGTATCATAAACAGCTAAAATTAGCCTCTCTTATTATGTCTCCAAATGTACTTGATAGCTCATATACATTTTAAGTAGCTCTTTGTAGGGCAAACTGTTATCGTAAGGAAAGCAATGTGGTGTGAAAAGCTTCTTCTTCCATACACACAAAATTTCTGTATTTAAGACATTTGAATGCACTTTCAGTACCATATAACAATTTTTGTTCACTGAGTGCAAAAAGCAGACAATGATGATTGGTGGTTTTCCACACTCGTACGAACACCAGGACACCAGGGCTTTTGGTGATTTACATGAATCCATTACTACTAATAGGAGCAACCACTGTATAAATTCCATTTTGATGAGAAAATGGGCTCAAAAATATTTCTAACTTGAACCGCTATTAGCTACACTAGGATGAGATGTGTAGTATGCATCCCAATGTCCCACAGTTAGATGTCAAAGGAAATACACCAGTTTAGCACTTTATCTCTTACTCTCTCTTACATTGATAAATGAGTGTCACTTCTAATTAAAAAATGCAGATGGAAACCTTGGAGCAAGATTTGGTATTTGTTACTTCAGAAACGTAAGACTAAGAAGATACTAGTCCCGGATAAGAGTGTTTGTCTTACTTAATATAAAACAGAAAGTTCATCTGTTTTCCCATTCAGCGATGATCTCTGCTCCCATGAAACTCCCAGATAGGGCCAAGATTTTCAGTTCATTGTTGCTTTTGATGTCTGCTTGAAAGAACCAAAATAACCTCTCTCTGCTCCTTTCCACATCTTTCTATATTGGCAAACCCCTGTAATTTCTCCAGAGAGTGTGCAAAACATTTTGCAGTAGGGAAAAGCAATGACAGGAAGACAATGGACTGCAAAAGTCACTCTGGCATAATTGAATAGCCCTTGCTTGAAAAGAAAGTTAGGAATAGTTTATGTTCATTTAATATCTATTTCTTTTTATTTTTCTCTTTTCCTTTTCCTTTCCATTAATGGATTAGATACACACTTTTATAAACCTGAAGAACTAGTAACAACAATTTGGTATTCTACTAGCATGCCATAGCCTGACATTAAATGATTTTGTGCCATGAACTCACAGCACTTCTTTAATTCAAGCATTTACCTAAGGAAAGACATCCTTACAGGAATAAAAAGCGGCACAGATTACATACATAAGTATATGCTGCAGTCACCAATTTAGTAAAACAATTATCTTTTCCTTCTACATAAGTTTATAAAATACCCTCAATTCTCACCCAGTACTTTATTGTTTGTGAGCTGTGTTTAACTGGCTTGCATGAATACATGCAAATGAAAAAGATACTTTATTCTAACCGAATAACATGTCACATTAAATTAAGAAAGTGAGCTTCTGTAGAGGAAACATTAATTAAATCAAGGAGAACTGTGTGCTCAAACTTGGAATGCTCTAAGGGAAAAAAGAAAATGAGAAAAGAATCCCATCTCAAACTATATTCAGAATGTTATATAGTCAGAAATCTGAAGGCTTACTGTAAGAAGTTTGATACCAGTTAGCTACCAGGATATTGCTAAGTGGATTTTGCATTGCATTTCCTAAAGTTTTTGAAGTTGCTTGATTGACAGATGTTCCATGTACATTTACGTCCATATGAAAGAAAGAAAAAGTACATAAGTAAACTAATATATAAATGTATGCATGGTTTTGGTAGGGAATGTCAATGTAATGCATTACAATAAAGTGTATATATCATGATTTATTTTTTTCAACAGTATTAGAGAGTAACAAGAATCTTTCCCTATTATTTTTTAAGATTTTTTAAATATGGCTTGATTTGAAAGGAAGTATCACTGCCAAATCCATAGGTTCCTTTCAAAAGACTACTCGGACTCATGTAATAAATGCTCATTCATTATTCACTGCTGGTTTAAAACTAGAATGCATCACAATATTGAAGAACTTTACCTTCAGACACCATGTAATTGACCATTTAACAATGGCTATCATTTCAAGATGACAAGTCTCCTTTGTGAAACCTGATAACTTAAAATTGATCAATTCTCATGCTTTATACATACTCTTATTATAGAGATTTACTCCACAGCTGAATGCTGTATGGGATGGGAACACATCTAAATATATTCCACTTTCTAGCTTGATAGTTTTTTTGCCAGTTTTATAAAGGTTAGTAGAGGAGAAGATGAGGAGGAGCTTTTTTTAGGAATAACAAGAGGAATTTGAAGGAACTGGTATAATGGATTACATGGCTGTAATTTAACCATTAAGGTACAGCAAAAAAAAAATAAAAGAGTAAGCAAAAAGAAATCCAAAGAATTAAAACTTCTGCCCTCTTATACATGGAAAAAGAATTTACACCCTTACAAAAGATAAAAGCTGAGAAGTGCATATTCTTGGATTACTTGGTATTTGATTACATTCATTTATTATAATAAATTATATGAAAGTTATTTCCTCAGTATGAATTTCAGATTCACAGACTGGTATGCCAGCCAAAATGCTATGAAAGATTTGGAGAGGAGAGTGGAAGGGTCTAAAAACTTAAATAGGAGACAATATCAAGGGTCCATATATTTAGAAGAGACCACAGTATTAAAGAAATATTTGACTGGTTGCATCTACTCCCCCGTTAATACAATTCTTTTTCTATTCTGATCAGAATATTAAATTCTTACCAGAAGAACATTTCAGCCAGTGGCTAACACAGACAGCTAACCACATGGCAGGGGCATGGGAGCCAAAAGGTTTGTCTCTAACATAATCAGATGAGGTTCAATATGGACTTGAAGTAAAGCTGGAATGGATGGATAGTGAAGGTTATCACAAAATGTCTGACCTTTCCTTCAAAAGATGTATAGACTATGGAGGTTTGTAGCTAGAAGCTTCAGTATATCTGTCATATTGAACTGTATGTGAACAGCTGCTCTGGCATTAAAACCACTGTGCTTATAAGTTTATGTGGCTTACATTATGCTATTAAATGGTGATGGATGTCTACTTCCACAGCATCACTCCCATATTGCATACATTTAGCTTGCTAGACAAGAATATGGACAAGAATATCTTCTGAAACAGCCCTCACCCATATGTAAAACCAGGGCAAATTTACTTTTAGGTATGTTGGCTATTTAAATGTCATCCATTATTTTCAAGGTTTTTTCATCAAAAGAAAAACCAACCAGAAATATGGCTTCTTTAAATGCAAGCCCATAGGGTAACAATCTTTGCTTTCTTTGAAGTCTGATAGCTATTTTAAGAAAAGTGTCTTGCTTTCGAGCAAGTTCCTGCTGTCAGCATAATGTAAACAACATAACTCAAATGGATCGGTATGTTACGGCCAGTGTAATGAGGAAAGACTATGATTTATAGGACTTGAAGAATGAATGACTGTGTTGCTTTACCAATAATACCTGTAGAATGAAGCATAGGAAAGGGACAGTACAAAAGGAGCTTGAATTATTGCTAGTGTTCAGCATTTAAGGTTTTTTCTCTAAATATATAGGCAGAATGCAACAGTTAAGAAAGCACATAATGCTGAAGGCAGAGGTCATCAAAGGTTTACACAATAAGCAGGCATACAATTGAGCCAGACGATTCTGTGAAAATTGCAACTGTTTAATGTCTTTCCTGTTCAATCACGAGTCATAAAGGAATTTACCAATACCTGTTTTTTCCTAATTGTTCTATACCTTTAAAGTTTCTTTTTCAAGCTGTTAAGAGTAAAGGGGTAATATTAAACAGGGGGTTTACTGAATCAGACAAGAAAACCCTAGCCCAGCCCAGAGTTTCGCTCTGGGTGTAGAAATAGCTTCTCACTGGTTTGGGGACTCTATACACTACATCAGGTTCATCTGTTTGTTTGCTTGGGGTTTGTTTTAAGTAAGGAATCTTAAAAATAAGTATAAAAATAAGGTTTTCAATTTATTTTCTGGTGTCAGACATGGCAGAAATGCCTGAAAATAATTTCAAATTTTTCTCACTGCTTTGTCAAAAGATCAAACTATGTACCTGAAAGAATATTTTACTTTTATGAACTTGCACTAGATCTTGAGGCTTTTACTTAAACCTTCCCTTAACCTTTATGAGATTTTACCATTAATTTACATTAATTGCATTAAAACAGCGCATTCAGTTGAGCTGCCCTGAAAAGCCTGTGTGATGCTGAGATGTTTTGTACAAATTAGCTCTGAAAGAGTCAGTCATATAAAATAGGTTTTCAGAAGAACATAGGTTTTCTTTAATGGATAATTCTTCTACCTTTCTTAGAATTTTTCCCATTCTTGTCATTAATTTATGTGTCTCATTAAGAATGTTAATAAAACCTTTCACAGCCTTTTATATCTATAAATAACTTGCTTTCTCCCAAAAACTGATACTTGTTTTTTTTAATTGAATATTTTAAATGCAGGGGAAGGGGGGAAATGCAGCAGAAGAGACATACTTCCATTCTGAATCCATTCTAAATGGGATTCTGAGAAAAGGACATAGTTTATACACAAAAACATGAAAAATAACAGTACTAACTCTATGCATAGATTTTGTTAAGTTGCTTTATTTTCAGTGTGACATTGTTTATGTGGTTTTGTACAGAGGCCAACACACAGGGTTAACAAATGGTTAGGTTTAAAATTGCCATCTGGAAGAGAGGTTATAGGTTGTCTTATGCCATTAGGTCTCTTGAGAAACTCAGTGATTCCCATTTATTTACACTTTCTTCAGGTCCTTTTTAATGCGAGCACTGAACACTGAGAACCAATAAACCAATCATGATTTTTCTTTTTCCACCTTGATGCCCCAAATACCAGCAACACTTCAGTGCCCAGTTCATTTGGATGCTTCTCTCTTTGCTGCTATGGAGCATACAACAGAATATCTGTTTGCTAGTAAGGTGTGTTCCATAGTTTTCTCTCATAAACTAAAATCAGTTTACTTGAAAACAGAGAACTGTAATATGAAAACTATGAATACAAGCTGCAGTGAAATTCATACAGAGAACTTTAGAAGTTTGAAACACTGCAGTAGTTTTTTCCATCCCATAATTGGAAATACAGATAAAATATTCAGATTATGAAAAAAATACTTTTCCAAGTGTGCACATTAGATATGAGATTTCTTGAAAGCAGAGAAGCTTCTCTGACCATATGTTACAGAAAGCGGACAGAAGGGAAGTGCTGCATGCAGGAATTTGATATGTTAAAACCAATGGCCTAACAGAGAATTGTGTAGATCATAATAGAAAATACAGAGCCACACAAGGAGGCTTTGCTGGCTTTTGTTTTAAAGGGAGAAACTTTCAGCTCTCCACCTGCATTTGTTCTTATAGTGAATGCTTAGAAAGCACCATCAGATCATGATATCTATTAGACCTATGGACAGATCTGTGCTTGATACACAGCAGCTTGATGCAGCAGGGTGCCAGTCCATGATGGAAGGCACTGGTGAGAG
Source organism: Forpus xanthops (assembly GCA_032466535.1). NCBI lineage: Eukaryota > Metazoa > Chordata > Aves > Psittaciformes > Psittacidae > Forpus > Forpus xanthops. Next base: position 47,830 of record JASSUY010028063.1, on the reverse strand, counting down.
GAAACATCACCAAGACTCCATGCTTTGAAATCAGAAAGATCCCGAAATTGGTGCAATGGCACAGAGGAAAGCTGGTAGCACCTGTGCACAAAGCAAAAAGCCCAAACAACTACCAGCAGCACTGTGCGCCTTCCACAGGTTGTCTCCTGGCTTTGGCTGAATTTCTGCAAATGTGCAGAACATATAATTTGCAAAATAAAAATGCTTAATCCCTGTTCAAGGGCGCCAAATTAATACTCCCGAAAAAGGATTAAAAATGTTTGGGATGCTTAAAGGAGATGAGAGCAAGGGGGGAATGAAATGGTGTAAAAGACCTTCTAATGCCTAACTTGTACCATGGATAAAAGAAAACAAACTTCCTTCAATTCCACAACAGAAGATTCACATTAGGTACTAGAAGAAAACTACTGCAAAACATGGAGACTTTTTGTCTAGAGTGCCCACTAGTAAAGGTCTTTAGCATATTAGAAACACCTGAAAAATAGGATAGAGACACCCTGCGGGAGGGAGTAAGCTAGACTCTCTTCTGAGGTACCTCTCTGTGCTGGGACCCTCTCTTCAGTGACCCCAATTGAAAGACCAGTAGATCTCTGAGTTGATTAGACCATTTTGAAAAGATGTCAAGGCTTCATTAGAAGATTAAAACCAACGAAGAATGCTGCTGAAGTTTGTTCTCATCTATCTGCCCTGCTAAAAACTCCTGCTTTACTTTCCATTTGAATTATTCAAGATTTAATGTGTAGCCTTTGGTCTTTCGGCTGTTTGGTCCATCAACAACTTTATTTGCTATCTTAAGATATTTATAACTTAATATGTCAAAAGATTGTATAAGCATACATACCAGAACTAATACAATTTTTAATATTAGTATTCATATTGGTATAGCAACAATTTTCTAATGTGAAATATTAAGATATAGATGGAAGAATTATATCAGTATTATATCCCTGAAATCTTTTTTTTTAATAAACTCAGCATGAAGTACTGAGAAAAAAACCCTGTTCATTTGGCATGAAAGCTTTTGCAGACACAAAGATATAATGAGCTAACCGAGGGGAAATCCTGAGAACAGAAAGTACTCAAAGCATCCTCCAATAACATGAGACACAAGGCTGCACACAGACAGCAATGCAAATAAGATTGCAAGTGGCTTCAGAAGTAGCAACAACTCCATTAACTGAAAAGAAGAAACTCCATTTTTGCATTGATTAAAGTGAGCAATGTCTGACACAAAGTTTTGTCATAATGCAAGCTGGAATAGCTTTATATGGCTGTTTTTAATAATGACATAAACTTATATATCCAAGGACATAGCTCATCTGCTCTTAATATAAAGTGATATCAAATACAGTATGATGAGGAATGACTGTGAAACTTACATGAATGGAAGTTACTGTGACTGAAGAAGGAGGGTGGAAAGGAAGGGAGATTTCTGATCAGAAAGACAAAAAAAAGAAACATATTTCCTTTTTAGAAGAAATTCTAATTTCACCCTTGTCTAAATATATAAGAGCATCAAAGTTTTGTTTCACCTTCCCTATATTAACGAAAAGTAGTATGCATCATTCAGATAGACAACCAAAGGCATAAGCATAGTATTTTAAATGCAAAGGGTTATGTTTGGGTTTTGCCTTATTAAGTTCAGTCATCAACTAAAAATATCTGCTGTGATATAAAATAAGAGGAAGAATCTCGATAAGAAATTTCTGTTCCTTCCTGTCACCCTTAATATCAACATCTGAGCTACTGGACTTTATAGTATAGTATAGCAGCAGTGTCTGAAGGCTTATTAGCATTTTCAGTTTTTTGAGTGAGTTGTGCAGCTCTACTTGAAGAAACTTTACTTAATATGCTTAAATTTGGGAGCAATTTGTAAAGCACTGCATTCAAAACAGCATGAAGATGATATAACTGAATGATGCTGATGAACAACTACAAATGACTGTACTATTTCAGCAAAGCCGAATTAGTGGTCCTGCACTTGGCTTGAGAGAACTCCAAGAACAAATACAGAGTGGGTGGAGGGTGGATTGAGAGCAGCCTTGAAAGACCTAGCAATACTGGTGGGTGAAAAAAATGGAATATGAGCCAGCAATGTGCACTTGCAGCCCAGAATGACAACCATATCCCCAGCTGAGTAAAAGGAAGCATGGCCAGCAAGTTGAGTAAAGTGATTCTCATCTTGTTAGGCCCCACCTGAAGTGGGTTCAGCAGCAGCAGTCATTTTTCTTTAAGCAGTAGCTGGTGAGCACTGTGTTTTGGATTTTTGGCTTGGGAACAGTGCTGATAACACCAGTGTTCATAGTTATGGCTTGCATCCAGTTCTGGGGTGTCCAGTACAAAAAAAAAGACATGGAGCTGTTAGAACATTTCCAAAGGAGAGCCACAAGAATGCTCAGAGGACTGGAACACCTCTCCTATGAATTAAAAGTGAAAGTTGGGGCTGTTCAGCCTAGAGAAGAAAAGGCTCTAGGGAGATATAAAGCCTCTGGCAGTGGTTGAAAAGTCCACTGACACAACACCCTCTGGTATAATAAACTGTCTGTGTAATAAGCAGAGTTGCCTCAGTTCAATAGGGAGTGAAATCAGCGCCTTGATACTTCCAGATAGCCTCCAATGGCTGCAAATCCTGTATTGCCACATTCATTTCCCTCCCTAAAAACACTCTTACAGCTGTTTCATTCACTCCACAGAAAGACTCTTCTCCAGATGGTATGGGTAGCCTATCAGAGGCTAACACCAAATCAGATCCCATTGCAGGAGGTCCAGGGCTGAGGAAAGCGTGAAAGAAAATTCAATCTCCTCTGAAAATGTGGAACGTGCTTGTGAAGGACACTGAAAGTGGTTATTATTTCAGGGAGAGAGTTACTATTCTAGTCTGGAGCATAAAAACGTCAGTGAAGGGTTACAGCACTCAATTTTCTCTTTGCTTTGCTTTTCAAAGTTTACATAACTACTTACTCCCATTGGGTTAGATGAACTGGAGCTGAAGTAGATGAAAATTGTCTTGTGTTTCTTCAGTGTCAGTTGGTCTAGGGGGACAAATCCTTTTGGCTTCACTAGAGGTATTGAGGACAATTCTGTGCTCACCTGTACCCTGTGCAATTGCTCCGATGTCAACAAGACCAAGCAAGGTGTGTGCTTTGGAAGGCAGTGACATCAATGCTTCATTTAGCAATACTCTTGGGGAGGTTTTTCACTTGCATACAGCTGGGAAGGCCATTCATTAACACTATTTCTCTCAGGATCCCTCTGAGCTCAGGATGTCTCTTCTTTTTGGAGCAGTGAAGAAACAAGTGCACTATTATTACAGTTGTTGACACTGACTTTTAGTGGCATGAATAGAGATTATTTGGACAGCATCAGTAAATGATGTGCAGTAAATCACTCAGGCCAAATTGGCAGAGATTATTAACTGAAGAGACAGCAGTGTTTTTCATCTGAAAATAAATGCACGCAATGTGGTAGCTATTGTTGTTGTTTGCATGGGGCGAGCCTTTTCATGGTTCTGATTTGCAAACATGAATGGGGAAGCATTTAATTGTGGGGTGCCTTTTACAGAACACATTTTAAAACAACAAACATTTGTCCTGGTAAGAAAATGACAGTTTCTGTAATCATTTCCTCATATAATACTGAATGCTCTAATAAAGAGCTCCTTATTTTTTGCTACAAAACATGCATCTAATGAATATCCCAGCTTGAAATTTCAGGTCACAATGTTATCTAGTGTAACACATAGAATTATATACTTTGTGCATTAATTTAATGCTGTATTTTACTAATCTTTAACACAAGAAGATGTGGAGAACTTGCTGCAGCAAGTTAACTTAGCTCACTCAGTTCTTACTAAGCTAACCTCTTTTTCTGCAGGATTTAGCAAGTTGACTTCACAAGGTAATTTGAAGAAAAGTTTTGTTTAATTATGTTTATCACTCTTACGTAAATATATATATTATTCGTGAATAAATGACCCAACTCTCATTATATCACACAAACCCTAAGATAAATGGTTGCTCAGAAGTCTTAATATAGTATCTCATTCAGTGACTGCTCTGTAAAACTTCTTTTAATTTTCTGTTGTAAATCGACTTGATAGCAATTAATTCTAAGCAATTTTCTTCAATCTATTTCCTGTTCTAGGAAGTAAGTTTGTATAATGGTGTACTTGTTCTTTGTGTCATCCAGACACTTGAAAACGTCAGTTTGCTGATGCTCATTTTTGTCATTAGATTCTTTTTTCTCTACCATTTCTAGTCACCAAAAATACTTCTTCCATGCAGCTCAGCACCTATTTAAGCTCTGCTTTTTATTCTTCTGGACAGAAGGAATGAGTGATTAGAAACACATTAATTATCCTTGTACAGATGAGAGGGTAGAACCAAACACAGGCTTTACAATAGCAAATGGAATTGTATTAAGAATTTGTCAGTCATCCTTCTAACTTAAACTGTTTTCTAATAGTACACTGGATAAATATTTAAGTCAATCAAGGTAAAGCTTTAGAGTAATTTCTTAAAAGTAATAATTTCTTCTAAATTTTTACACTGTAATTAAAAAAAAATAAAACGTTAAGGACCTCAAATTTTGCAGGAAGTTTAGAAAGCATTGAATCATCCTGTGATGTTGACAACCTCCTAGTAGACACTCACACAATACACACTAATATAGGTACAATAAAAATATCTACTGACTTCTGAAACCAAGATTCCAAAAGTAATTTTCTTCCTTTCAGCTCAGTGAAGAATAGAAGGGATAGGAAAATATTTCAAATTCAAAACTATAGAATAGTTCTCCTTCCTCAAGATTAAAAAGTTTCTTAGTTCCCTACTCATCAAGAGTTAACCATGGAAAATGAGAGTGAAAAAAGCCTGCTCAGTAAATATCCCTTTCTCACTACCTTCCTCATTCATAAAAACCCAACAACTAAAACCGCATAACATAACATAGTATATAAGTCCCCACCAGTTCTTTTTTTGCAAAATTTCAAGGAGATTAATGTATTTAAGATATCTGAGGTTGTTCTGCAAAATAAGAACTATCGGTGAACTATAGATATTGTGATTCAGTTTTGCTTAGCCACACTACAGAAGTGGTAACATGTATTTCTCCTCCACTGACACACACCTAGCCTCCTATACTGCATGTAGGATTTTTATTTCCCCCATTCAAACCTAACCACAGCTGAATGGAGAATGCAATTAATATGTCTTCAGAAACAAGAGAAACTGCTAAGCACATCATCACGTATGACTCATAATTTTCCCCTAGAAAATGAACACTGGAACAAAACCATACACAGCAGGTTTCTTACTTGCTCCCTTCTGCAGAATTAAGGCATGGTACTACTGAGGAGAACTTATATGAACGAGCTTGATGTTAACACATTTACAAAGGGTTTTTTCCTTTGCACATTGTCAAAAATTTTTATAGATTCAGATCTACATCTTGCCAGGCTGCTGCTGGCAACACCAACAGAGGCCTGACAGCCTCTGGCTTAAACAACATGCTCGTTCCCTGGCAGAGGATGACAGTCAAGTGGCTGTGGCCCTACAGCGCATCACTGCATCGAAGCCCATAAATGCACGGACCTTAGGACAACAAGATACTTTGTTTTTCCACCACAGCTGAGGCTTGCACATCTGCGCTCAATATTTATCTTTGCCCCCAGCTGTTGTACCAGAAATGTTATTACTGACTGTGTTGCCTTCCTTGTCCCTTTAGACCACAGTTTCAGATATCAGTTACAGGTTCCCTTTGAGGTTACACATAATCTGTGTTTGATGTCTGGCTGGTTTAGTTTAGAAATGTTTAGGAAACCCACATTCTCAGCATAATCTTGTTTTACTCAAAAGTGCATTTTGGAACAGTTTCTAAATGATTATCATTTTAATTTTAGATCAGGATGTTCTTAAGAGAAAAAGAGATCCCACTTTTGACATTCTAGATGAAAAGAGAAAAATTAATACATGCAATGAGTTTGTATATATGTAATTTAAATAGTAAATTACAATGTGTCTAAGCAGCTTTGTTGAGGGCCCTTTGGAGTCTTATTCTAGGAGATGGCCTCTGTTATATACACATTACCTACCTAAATTGTCCAGTACATGATGCAATGCAGGAAATTATATCAGCCTGGAAGCACCTAAAGAGAGCCTACAGGAAAATTGTAGAGGGACTTTTTACAATGGAGTGATAGGACAAGGGGGAATGGCTTTAAACTGAACAAAGGTAGATTTAGATTAGAGGTTGGGAAGAAATTCTTCACTATGAGGGTAATAAGACACTGGTTGCTCAGAGAAGCTATTGCTGCCCCATCCCTGGATGGTGCTTTGAGTAGCCCTGTCTACTGGAAGGTGTCCCTGCCCATGACAGAGGAATTGGAACGGGATGAGCTTTTAGGCCTATTCCAACCCAAACCATTCTATGGTTCTATCAAATTATTTTTGTATAGTGCTTTACAATCCCTTAACATTGATTGTTCTTTCCTCTTTTTTCTTTTATTTTTTGGTTGTTTCATGGAAGTTCTGTCAAGACTCTTCTATAACAGTTTCTGTTATTTCACATTATTTTATCTATCAAGGCATAATAAAACATTTCAACGTTTACTTCTTTTTGCTGGGGTCACACCGTTCACCTTCTGACTTTTTTCTTGGAAATTCAAATTCTAAGATTACAATGTTTTCTCTGCAGAGAGTTTCTGAGAGGCCTCTTGTCCCATGTCTTGCTCAAAGCAGAGACATCTTAAAAGCTGACTTAAAGTTCTGTCAGTAATTTTTGCCATATACTTCCCAGAATATTTAAGCAAATAAACCACTAGACTAATAACTCAATGAATTACTTCTACCAAAGTTATCTACATTTAAAAGGAAAAGATAGTGTAGCCTCACTGACACTTTATTGAAATTTTAAACTAGATTCACCTGTATAGAAAGAAATTTAATTGTATCTATTTCTTTAAAACTATTGTAGTATTTTTATAGTGCAATTGTCTCTTACACCCTTTAAGTACATAAATATTAATATAAGAAGATGGTTTTAATGTTTACTTGTAAAATAAAGTATGAGACCACATGCATTATAATACAGAAAGAAGAGGTAAAATAATGATTTTTTTACATCTTACATACAGGAAGCATTGTAATGAAAAATGTATTGGTTCAAATATTTAAAGTAAAAAAATCCCTTTTTCTTCCCCTCTTGTATCACCTATTTAGCATGAGAATATCTACAAAATGTATAGTTCATAGTGAACTGTATTCTGTTATACCACCAGATGCTCTTAACTCTGAGATGGATTGGGCTTGTAAGCTACCTGAATAAGTGTCCCATTTAGTTTGATCTAATTACTTCTTTCCATAATATGATATTTTAAGTCCTTTGGAGGAATGTCACAGTAATAACCTGGGCTAATCAAGTTCCCAAAAGTAGAACTCCATTTGAAGAGAGGTTAAAGAAACCAAGCCACCACAGAGTACATCTTTGACACAGTATTTTTCAGGCAATGTGTAAGGAACTTACCAGCTACAACTTGTCCCCACGTTCATATGATCTCACCTATAAGAAAAAAACACATTTATATCAACCCTTAGAAGAAAACAGAATTTCTTCAGGAATATTTCAGAAAACAAAACAAAACAAAATAAAACCCAATCAAATGCTTGATGAGTTGCTTGGTGTTAGAAGTTTATTCCTTGATGTTAGCGTGTTCATAATCATTTAATATAGTCAGGACTCAAACTACTTGGGAGAACTTTATAATGTTCAAAATAACCCAGAAAATAAAACTGTGTCTGGTATTTCATAGTGCTGGCAAAATTAGTAGTATAAAAGTCAAAGCTGGCATTTCAATAGCTGGCAGTAGGATGAAATGGAGATATTATAATTCACAATGTCCAAAAAAGTTCTACATGGTAAAAGAGTGAGTTCAAGAAGAGCCACTCACAAACCGTATTCCTCAACCAATAGAGAATCCATAGTGAAGAGGTTCTAGTTAACTTCTTATATCACTTTAAAAAGTGATTATTGTGTTTTTTTGTTTGTTTTTTTAAAGTCATTATGTTTCATTATGGCTCATATCTTCTCTGTAAGAACTCTATCTCAACTCCCTTTTAGCATAATTTTTACCCTGCAAAATAAGATAATTATAATGAAAACAGCCACTATGAATGGTTTTACTAGGTTGAAAAGGCTAATTTACAAAGCAACTTATTCACTCTCTCGTACAGTTCCATTTGGCATTATTGCTTACAGATTATTTTGTTTTCACTGAAGAGCTTTTTAAAATAAATATTATTCCCTGGTACATTTTCTGTTGGTTGGAAGATCTCCTTTCCCTTTCTGAGGATTGATAGAAATCTGTAAACTGACATTTAGAAGAACTTTCAGCTTTTTAAGCAACTACATTACATTTTTATGCTGCCTTCTCTCCAACATTTTTGAAGTGTGATGATCATCTAAAGTAAAATAACTTACTTCTTATGCACTTCTTAAATGGCCCAATTGAAATTTAATAGAGAATGTTAATGTGCAGATTTTTAAAGCCAGAGCAACTAATAACTGGGCTCAGAAGGAGCACATTAGGTGAAAAAGAGAGAAACGTGTAGTATTTTCCCTATCCTTAGTCATCTTTAAGGGTTTTCAGGAGTCACCAATGAATCAAAACCACACTGAAAATAATTTGAAATCCACTTTTTCATTTTTTAATAACAGGCAACCTGGTTGTATTATGTATCTGAAGAATATTTAATAGGTAAGAGAATAAAAATTAATGTAAACCTTAATGATGCAGAGAAAGTGCAATGTCAGCAGAAAATAACCCATTATTATTGTGTAATAGGAGTAACTAATTGATTTTTTACACTTATTTATTCAGTACATTATATATCCATCCTGGAATTAATCCAATTTTACCACTAAAAGCAGGAACACTGAATTAAAACTTTATGCTAACAGATGCATTATATGCATTTTTTGTGTTGGTGCTTCAGGAAGGTGGGAAATGCAGTGGAATACCCCCGTGTAATGGATCAAATCAGCAAACACCTGCAAATTCTTGAAGGACAAACCCAAAACCTGGTGGTGGTGGAGAAAGAGAACACGTACCAACTGGAAACAGGTGACTGAGTTGATACCACCTCTCTTTCCCCAGCCAACCATAGCAACAGCAGCAAGGATTGTATCTTAATCTTGTATATGTACAATGACAAATGAAGCTTTCTCAAAAGAAAAGAAAAAACAAAATGGAAAAAGGAAACAAGAAAAAAGGAAACAAGAAAATTAAAAAGGGAAAGAGTAAGGGAAAAAGAAAGTGTAGCAAAATAATATAGCTAAATACACATAAACAAGCCTGATTATTTTGCTAGTTTTCAAATTAATGAGTTTAAAATAAAAAGCCCAAATTACCAGACAAATTGCTTAATATCTTCTTTAATATTCTTTTTATGGACATACAATTCAACAATAAATGACTGCAGTTAGCCTGAGATATTCAATATTGTAGCGTTTGGTATGATTTTCCTCCTGGCCTGCACAAAGATGGTTTTCTTTCTTTTTTTTCTTTTGTTCAGGGTATTATCTAAATATACTACCAGCGGACAATCATCCAATTTGCTCTTCAGACATACATATGTAGATGCATTGGATTCATGGCCAGGTCCTTCACACCTTTACTGCTGGAAGGAGAATGACCGTGATGGAGGGAAATGCTGCTAAACGAACTAGTCATTTCTAATTCAACCTGTAAACCTAAAGGAGTCAGACTCATGCTGTTTCACATTGCTGGCTCTCAACTGTGCAGAAAATTGGTGGCACTGAGTATGTTTTAAACTATTTTTGCATTAGTTTTATCATGCTTACTTCAGTTTTATGTTTTCTCTTAATTTTGTGCCTTTTTATTAGTAAATCCTGAAATATGTTTATGTGCATGGGGAAAAGGTCCAAGGAATTTTTCTTGGTAAATTAAATAGGTGTTTGTGTTAAATTCCACTACCAGACTCTTGAAAACCTACACATAATTTTATCTTTTTACGGACAAAACCTTAGCTCATTTTTATAGTTACTATTCAATCTCATCTTCTTCCACGGACCTTGGTATTGAGGGGCAGGCAACATCATTTATCCAGCAATCTTCTCTCCAAAAGAACTATTTCTTCTTATTATTTATGTGTGTTCTCTCTATTTCTCAGGTGCTAGACACTTTATCTAGATTTAGATTAAATAAGGGTGTTTTCATCTGAGATCTTATTTCCTGAAATTCAGACTTTGCAGTTCAGTCCTGATGAGATGGGTCCTGAAATATTTTTTTATTTCATATGACATACTCACATGGATTTAAAAGAAGAGTGTCCACATCATAAGTGCCATAGGAACCTTCTTAAATGAGCTGATTTCCCCTTTAAAGTATCAAATTCCCTCTGCTAAGTGCCAAGGCACCTGATCTCAGCTATATCAGAACATGGTGCAAGTGAAATAAAGTGGACAATCTCATGATGTCATAGCACCCATCAAAGATGTCTTTATATTCTCCAGGTCATACTCAAGTCGACAGACAGACTGATTAAGAAAATCTGAGGCCTTATCTTCTTCTCCTTAATAACCTTTCTAAAAATAGGGAAAAAATGTTAAAAACCTCAAAATGAATAGGTCATTTAAATTGGTGGTGTGGAAATGCCAAATGCTCAGGCACAAAACCAAAGTTTATATGGTGTCAGAAATTTTTTCCCCCACACAATAAATAATGGAAGGCAGAGATCCACCTTCCCCTGGTGTCGTGGTTTAAGCCTAGTTGGTAACTCAGAATCATGCAGACGCTTGCTCAATCCCCCCACTTCTTTCTCCCCCTGCTCCCAGAGGGGTGGGGAGAAGAATCAAAAGAATGTAACTCTCATGGGTTGAGATAAGAACAGTCCAGTAACTAAAGTATAACACAAACCACTGCTGTTACCACCAATAATAATAATGGTAAGGGAAACAACAAGGGAAGAGAATACAACTGTTCACTACCTGCTGACTGATACCCAGCCTGACCTGAGCAGAGTGACCTAGCTCTTCTGGGTAACTGCCCCCAGTTTATATAGTGGGTATGACCTGTTGTGGTATGGAATACCTCTTAGGTTAGTTTGGGTCAGGTGTCCTGTCTCTGCTTCCTCCCAGCTTCCCTTCCTCCCTGGCAGAGCATGAGACTCAGGAAGTCCTTGGTCAGAGTGAACATTACTGAGCAGCAGCTAAAACCATCAGTGTTATCAATGCTGTTCCCAGGCTGAAAGTCAAAAACACAGCACTGCACCATCTACTAGGAAGGAGAAAAATGACTGCTACTGCTGAACCCAGGACAACTGGCAATTTGCCCTGTGCCAAAAACACTAACACCTTATCTCTTTCTGTGAGAAATTAAATACCCTGGAACTCTTCTGGTGACTACATTGGAGTTTTATTATCGGCTAAGACCTCTGATGTAAGTTATATATTTGTAGTGCTTGTTTACAGGCCATTTTAGAAAGCCGTAAAAGAGAATGTGTGTACAGTGGAGGGATTGTCAGATTTTACTCTGACAGCTGATGTGCTGCAGTGTGATCCATAAGTCACTTCTGGAAGAGGCTTAAAATGAGAGGAGAAAAGATATCGCTGTAGCTTAGTAGGAGGTTTTCTAAGATTAGAATTTTATGAGACTAGAAATTCAAATTGCGCATCTTCTAACTGCTGTTTAAATTTCCAAGCCATTCATCACATATATTATTTAGAAAGCCCACAAGACATGATTTAAAACCATTATAAAGAGCAATTCTCTTATTTTTCATTGAATTCTATGTCATTCTTTAATCTTTCCTCCAAAAATCCTCTCCACCAGGCAGAAGCAGTATTTCTTGGAAATGAGAAACGTCTTACTTCCAAGAAGCAAGAATTGTGATGTTACTGTTAGAAACAAACGTTTGCCAGTACTGCAACACTATGGTAAAGTGGGAATGACTTTACGGGTGGTATCAATCTGATGCTCAGTGGCATGAAAAAAACAGATCCAGACTTGAAATACAAGGGTTGTTAATAGATTTCCTGCGCTTTTAAAAGGTGCTTCTCAAAGAAATGGCATGTCACTTTCAGGAATAGATTTCCTTTTAAACTTATACCCACCCTTCTGCAACTAAGTCCATAAGGAGTGAGCTACAATGAATTAACTTTCAGGATCCTCAAAATGTGATAGGTGGTCATACAAAATGCATGGGAGCTCAATATCACAAATCCTGCATATCCAGTTTTTAAGCACCTTTCTTCTCTGCTCAGCATATGAAGAGAGTCAGGTAAAGAGCAATATGATCAGGTTGGTGCATCTGTATGACTATAACACAGCGAGGCTCCATTTGACACAGAGGTCCAATTACAACTTAGGAACCATGCTAAAAATCTTGGAAGATGATAGAAGATAATACACACATTCCCAAGTACTGTAATTACAAAGAGGAATTTGATTAAGCAAGCTAACATCACATGCTGCACAGTGCTGTGGTAACAGCAGTTTCACTTAATTCTCTTCTGAAACAAATAAAGTGCATGTTGATGTTTTGTAGCTGATGTAGGAAATGAGCTTCTAAGACTGATTTGTGAATCAGCAATAACTTGGGTTTGCATTTAAGACATAGGATCTAATCTTCCACCACCAACTCCTTCCTCCCAACATACTTTCTCATTTTAGTAATAGAAAGCCTTAATCCTGGCACCAGTCAAGACTAAAGCAATAAGCCAGAGTGCCCTGATTGATCCCACATGGTTACAGGTAAGAGCTAACCACTGAGAAACACATACCCCAGAAAATTCCAAGCTTTTGCAATTTATCTGTGATTATAGAGATACTAGCATAAGAAAAGGCAGGAGCTGTTATTTGGCATAAAGTGGCCCAGGAAAAGGTGTTAAATGGTGTTTATATTCTTTTCATTCACCTGCAGGCGACAAGCCAATGAGTCAGTACAGCTGTGAGGAATTCCAGCCAGTATGACCACTAAAACCTTCCTGTCTGCTTAATATCTCAGTGTTTCTTATCTGCAAAGCCACGAGGGGCCTTGCTGCAGTTAGAGGCAGAGGTGCCTGCATAGCAGTGACACTGAAATGCATAGATAAGGACCGTACGTACATAGCTTTTCTTAGCAAGAAATATATGCACTTCTTACTGTGCTCCTTGTCTGTGAAAGCCACAGAGTGTATATAAAAAGAAGTTGCTGGTTAAGAGGAATGGTTTTCTGTGACTGCCAAGATGAGGAGCTTTTTGAATTGATATTGTGCATGTAAACAATTGAGCAATCTGTGCTTTCCTTATTAATGTGTGAAAAGCCACACTCAGTACACCTGCAGTTACCACTAGCAGGTTACAGGTCCAGCATTTCAGGAAGTCCAGCCACAGCACGGTAATCTGAATTTCAGAGTTACCTGCAATTTATGGGCTAATTTACACATGAGGTGGTCTGCAGAAGAAGTCTCAGTTATCCTTAGATGTTTCACAAAGAAGCCGCTCCCTTGAAGAAAGTTTTCACAAGTGGTGGAGCAATGTAAAAGTCTACTTTTCATTTTACTTACGAATTATATAAATCAGAGGAAACTTACTCCAAGAAGGATTTACATGGTTTTGACATTTGTGTATGAGCAATCCAGATCACATCCAGCAATGAAGGCTGTGTGAAATTATCTGCCAGATTCACTCCGCACTAATCTGCGAATCAGTAAGCCATTTAAATATTTCTGCAAAGAAAACAGACTAGATGCAGAGGCTGTTATTTGGCTTCAGTTTCAAAATAAATAGGGAGAAAGGTTAAAACCAAGAAAGCTACTTAAATTCACGCTATATAAAACATGCTAAGGCAATGAAAAAATCAAGTGAACTCTTAAGCAGCAGCAACTGTTTTCTTCCCCTTTCATTACAGAGGAACAAACTGATCCAGAAGCAAAATGTATTTAATGTAAGCCATATGTAAGTCTTAAAGATAACAAATGCCCCAAAGACACCCATATGAAGAGTCTGAGCTGATTTCGGAAAAACGGTTGTAACTCTTATCAGAGTGTTATTGGGCTTTGTTACTAAAAAACCCTGCAAACGTTTCACCTTCTCTTATCAAATGATCCTAAAAATTAATATGTCAAATGGAATAGGAAGAAAATATGGACATAACAAGCAATTTGATTTTAAATGCTTTAAGCACGCTGCTGGCTCTGCATATAGTGGGGGGTTTGAAGACTCAAGCAGCTAGCACCTGGATTTCTAACAAAAGAAATTCAAGGTTTTGAGTGATAGGTAAACTTCCTTTTATTAAAACATACCATGTTCCCCTATATTTTCCTTGCTGTTATCCCTTATCTTCAGACAGCAGTTTTGAACATAGTATTCAATCATGATAACAATAATTCAGTTTTAGACTCCACGGTTAAACAAAAAGAGGAACTCGATGCATTCCCCTAATTCATACCACACAATGCCCTCCCTTGAAGAGCTGCTTTTATGCAGATTTCTGCCAGCTCCACCATTGAAAACCTACTTTTAAATTCCTGTCAGGTGCTTTCTGTTTGAAGGGCTCCAGTGTGTGTGTGGCTGTTTTTCTTATATGTGCCACCATGAGTCTCCTTCTTAGCAAGCTGGGGGAGGAGGAGGAGGAGGAGGAGGGAGGAGGAAGTGTTTTTCTCCTTTTCATTTCACACCACATTTGTAGAATGAGAGACAGAGCGTCCTGCCTCCTGAAAAAACCCTGTCCTGGAAAATTTTAATGCTCCAGAAAAAGAACTATCAATCTAGTTTATGTGCTGGTATTTAATGCTATACACCTCATGTACTATTAATGCCTTGGTAATTTAGATCATTGCCTAAAAATCTGTTATGTGTTCCTTTCTTCTAGGCAAGCTGAAAGAATGCAATTTGCTCTTATCTACCTGGAGATCACAAGGCAATGTTCTCTCCCTTTGGCTTTAATTGGGATAGAAAAGATTCCATATTTTAAAGAACCTGTTGTTGAACAGGAAGTTTATAAAACCAGATCCCACATAATTTTCTAAATAATATGTGTTGTTGTCTTTTCATTGGCTTTATCTTAGCTTCATGATACATTAAAAGTTCTGGTGACGTGCTGCATAAATTCCACTTGGCAGAAGTTTCTGTAATAACATACCCTTTAAGGGGAGAAGCCTTTCTCTGTTAATGAGTGTGCAATGGAAGAAGCGCCAGCTCAAACCTCCTGAGCCAAAGGGTGACCCAGCCCTACTTGAACACTGTGAGCAATTTGTGCACATAGGCTCTGGGCAGGGAGTCGCATTGGGGTGTTTCACCGGCAACAAGTGTGAAACTGTCCTCTTCTGCAGCTTCATGAGCAGCCCTGCATTCCCTTTGCACTGTTACCAGGTGCCTCATATGCTGCTCCTCCTCTGCTCCTTGCCTGGTTGTTGCACATAATGTGATTAGCGGTTAGTCAGAGAGCCTAACACTTTTAATTTGCTTCATGCATAGCATTAGCTGCAAGAATTAAATTTGTTGCATGATGTGGGTTATAAACTATAATAATATCCACTTAGAATGACATTTTCTTCTGGCTTCTACAGTATTAGAAAAAGTACTTGTATCGCACTAAATACATTACATTACTGTTCCCAATGTTGTTTTAACACTATCTTAATGAACACTTTCCCGCATGTGTTTTCTATCACAGTGACGTCTTAAGTTTCACGCTAACAAGCTAATGGTGTAGAAGAAAAATGAATCTCGGAAAAAGTCAAACGCAAAAAGGCAAAATCACATCCTTTGTCACATCTTCTAGTTCACAAGCCAAAGCCTCCCAAAGTTAACTGTGCTCCTGCATTTATCACTGCTGATAATGAACAGTGGGTATTTGTTTGCCGGAAGAAATGCTGTTGAGAATGGCCTGGGTGTGAAGAGCGGTTAGCACAGCAGGGGATAAACACATGGATTCCCTTCTGCTCTCAACGGCTTGAAGGCAGATTTTGGGTCATTGGTATTGCAAACGTGGAGGCTTTGAACACCACCATCAGTAACTGACTGCTCCTACCATATAAAAGTAGTCTATGTAGGATAGCTTATCTATATCTTCTTCCCACTGCATTTTACCCCACTGCTCTGTTGACCTGGTGGCTCCAGTCAGCCAACTCCTGGCTGGAGAGCTGGAGGCTGCTTGCAGCACCTTTCTTCTTCCTCTATCCCACAGTTCAAACTGCCTTCCTCGTTTTACCAAGCAGCATGTGCTCTGAGCCAGGCCTTACTTATTTTACTGTGCAATTTCCTCTTTCTTTGTGGCATGCTTCTGAATGCATAGCCTGCTCATGAAAATCATGAGAAACAGTCCTTCCTTATTGTCTCTTTTCCCTAATCAGCACTGAAAAGATGCTGAAAACCTCATGGGTTAGTTACAAGAAGCTGGAACAGCAATGTGTGTGCTTTCTTATAGTTGGCTGGAGAGTTGGAGACATTCTCCATCTAATTAAGGAACATAAACTCTGCTACCTTAATTACTGCAAGGAGTAAACCCATGCCAACATAAGCACATTCATCCTGATATAGCTGTGTCCACTTGAGGGAGTGCATTAATATCACTAGACAAAGAAGGAATAAAAAATCACACTGACAAAATATGCTGCTGTATAATCCTGTAAATGGAGTCTCAGGCTCATTCTTCCCAAACAGCTGCCTCTGGCTTTCTTTGCACCTCTGCCTGATGAAAACTGCAGCTTCTCATTGCAGGGATTGGGCAGGTAACACCTCAAAAGTATGAGTGAGGGTGCTGTCAGATGCATATCCCCAGATTAAGCTGAGAGAAAAGCAAGAATACTTGTTTTATGACAATAAGACACATACTGGCCAGCACATCTTAAAGTGATCCTAAGGAAGTCACTGGGGCAAATGAAACCTTTGGCTCTCCATCCTGCTGCACAAAAGCTGTGGTTAAGGATGTTGAAAGGGCTCAGCTTCAGCCAAGCAGTGCTGACCCCCTGGCAAGTGCAAGCCACCAGGGCCACCAGGTAAGCACTCATCCTCCATAAACCCCTTTCACTGTGAGACAGAAACTGTCTGGCACAAACACAGCCTAACTCAGGCATCATCTGCATTTGCTGCCAGACCAAGACCCAGCAGGGGAGCACTCCTCACCCAGACATCAAAGCCATGGAGAAGAGTTGGCTTCAAGGACCTTTTCCCCTGGGGCTAATGCTATCTGGGTGTGCTTGGGGAATGTCATGCACTCCCTTGTGCTGATGCCGTGGAGGGTCAGCAGCACCTCCTTGGTGTGTGGGACAATACAGACAGCTTTAGTGCTCTCCTGCACTAGAGCTTAAAACAAAAGCAAGTGATAGCCAGATGGTTTTGTGTCTTTTCAGACAGAGGAGAACCACACAGGGATGAACTCAGCTGAGTACGGAGAGGAGCTCACCCCTTCCCCTTTTGGCAGGCTGGGCTGTCCATGACAGCTCAAGGCATGCACCAGGGACAGCCCAACTCCCTCCTGCCCAACTGCTGCACTCCACAATGGCCAGCAGATGTAGAACAAAGACAAGAAAAGCCCCCTCCCTTTCTAATCACATAGGGTGACCTTGACCAAATCCAGGTATGTTCAGCACATCAAAGGACTGTACCTGTGGGATGGTTGAAGTTTCAAATCTGATTTTAACTGATATTTGCCTCTGTATTTGAGGCATTGACATTCTGGGAAGGATATTTCATTTACTCTTCCCAGCTAGAAAGGTGTCAGACCATCCCCTGCTATGGATTTTAACAGCTACCTTGTTTTTCTCTTCCAGTTTATTTTACCTGCTCTTACACTGCAATGTTATTGCTGTAACACTATGATGTTGTGCCTCAGTATGTTTTGACATTTGTCTGAGAAGTGGATTATGGGGCAAATGGTATTTTATAAGTGTTTTCTTTGGCTATGTTCAAATGAAGATACAATCTTTCTCTTACAATAAAGTTATTCTCCCCTTTTCTTCTCCTGTTTTCTCAATAGCCTGTTCAGAGAATGTACATGGAAATTAAGGAGAGCAGAAACAGACTGTAATGACAATTCTGCTCCTGGTGCTTAGTTCAGAGAACAAACAGCCAGTTTGCTGCTGAAGCTGATGGGCTGTCCACAGTGCTGCCTCCTCATCTTCCTTAGAGAACAACTAAACCTGTCCTATACACATGACCATACGTGAACACTCACTGAGAAAAAACAGCTGAGAATAGGACCTGAAGTTCTTCCCATTTGCAGATGGGTAGCACCTGCCCTAAGCTCCCCTGGAAAGCTGCTTCCCCAGGTTCTGCACCCCACCTCCTCTTTTGTCACCCAGCAGGGCGCACCTCCATGAAGCATAATCCGCGAAGTAAACTTCTCCATCAATATTGTTTTGGTGTTAATGATCAGGAGAATTGTTAAAAGTCCTCTAAGCATTGTCCTTTATAAATCAAAGCCAGCACATTGCAAGGGGTATTCTAGCCCGGACTTTTTCTGTAGAAGAATTAACTCTGTTTCACTGGGAAGAAAGCAAAATGGCAGTTCTTCATGCAGTATGACTGTGGCAGCAGTATAATCTGGCACGAAGAGAAATGTGTGGAATTGAGCTCTTCAGGGTTTCTCAAACTGAATTTTAGAAAGTTTAATCTACTTCCTTTGTTATTGCTGTTCAGGAGGATCTGAGATGGTATTCATCATAGGCGAAGTTTCACACGGAGACATAATGCAGAGTGATAAATGTGTTACTCACTAGGGCTATTTGAACATTTTGAATGTGGAAATACATATTCCCTATTGCGATGAAGTCATCTATTCCAGTAAATTACTTTGCATTACTGGTTTTGGGCATATACTCGCAATGAATCTCTAAAGAGATATTTATTTGACTATGTGACTTGCTAACTAAGTGCTTTTCCATTATTTCTGGAAATATGCTTAGCACATTTAATATTTATTTCAGTAAGGACTATCTTCTGTAATTCAAGGCAATTCAGAGATATGTATATAACTACAGTTCTTATTTTAAAGGAATATTTCACCTGATACTTGAAATATTAAGCATTATGCTAATAGATAGCCAACAAAATGAAACCTGTTAAGGGGACTGGGCAGGACAGCTTAAGTCTACAGGAATCTATTTCCTCCTCTGAAAGCTCTAGAACTTATCACCATCCAACTTTGGAGACATGCTGGTGGACATTAGAAGTGATTAGACAAGGCAGTTTCTATGTTATTGTTGTGTAAAAGGGCCGTGTCACCAGTCAGAGGTTTATAGTTCCTCAGTTTGATACTGCCTTGGAAAGCATAAATAGATTAAAACCTGCTAAAATTCCTGCTAGGAACTCCTGCAGCAGGAAGAGTTGACCAGGTGAGTCGAGTTATATATAGCTGCACATTTTCTCCATCTCCCCAGCCTTCCTGACTTGTGATGGAGCAGGGCCAGACATGAATTTTCCCTGTCAGTTGTTTAGTTGTTCTCTTGTATGAAGGGGTGTGGGGAGCAGGAGCATCAGCAGTCTCTATATTTAACAAATCTCTGGTGGAGTTAAGCAAGTTCCTTTGTCCTTGGGATTTTTCCAGCCTGACAAGGAAGGAGGCATAGCATAATCAGACTTTCAGATCAGACTTATCTGAAATGCAAGTAAATACTTTAATGCAAGTAAAGTTTACATAAACCAGGTTTATTTTATTTATTTATACATATATATTTATACGCACATACATACATGCATATATACAAATATATACATATATGTATATACATTTGTGTGTACATATATATCTCTATCTCCTGAATTCTTCTCCCCTGCAGCGCAGCAAGCAGAGAGCATGGGATCTGCTAAATAGCTGCAATGGATATAGCATCTACTTAAGGTGCTTCTAGATGAAGCAATGTGAAGGGTGTACACACCTCTGCAAGTAGCATTTACATTATCTTACCCACAGCAGCATGTGTGTCTTAAACACTCCAGGTCTGAAGTAAGTGGCTAAGTTCAGACACCATGTTTCAAATGAAAAATCAAACATGGTTTTATTTCTCTCTGGAAGACACAGAATACTTACCCTGATATGTAACATGTTTTAAGATACAGATTGCATGCAGATCAGCTGGACTGGTAGTACAAGTATTCCTGTCGATGGTTTGATTTAACTGTATTTGTTATTTCAGTTCTGAGTTACTTGAATGTCATGATGATCCTTAAGTAAACCATTGCTCTGATATCTGCTATTATCTGACTGATTCTCCTTTTAACAATAACAGTCCTCAAAATGAAGTTTATCAGCCAGCCATTTATATTAAAGGCAAGTTAAGACTAAATGTCCCTGCATGCCCATACTGTGTTATTTGTATATTCTTGTAGCTATGATAAACAAGTCTGCCTTTTGGTGTGTATAAATATAAACATATAAAACATGCATTTATGTACATCTTGAAATGTGAAACTCTAAAAATACTGGAAGAACAATAAAACAGGAAAATAGGTTGTTATCCAGGAATCGCAGGATTTTGTGCTCTTACAGTGCACATGTATTGATTGTGTAATATTTAAGGCTAACAGAGTAGTTACAAATTTGCTTAACACAAAGATTGTCTGCAGTATATTTAGTTCTACAACTAATAACATCTATGGCTATAGATAATTGCTCTTCAAATGCTTCTTTATTTCTTATAGGCCTCACACATACTTTTCATGGCTGACCTCAAAACACATTAAAAATGCTGGTGTTTTCTAATTAGCAACAATTAACTATTGGAAGGTATTACAATTTCGGTAGAGTCTCCCAAGCCAAATGAATCAGATGACAGGACCAAATAAATTTATAATATAGACTAAGTTTTATTTAAAAGCTCTTCCATACAGCTATAGAGTGAATCTTTCATTACCTGAAACCTCATGTTGAATCCTGGCAAATTTCCCAAAACATTATCTTAATAGTCCCACATATGTAATTATTACAAAAGCAATATTTTGTATTAAGGACTAATTACAGTATAAGAATTAAAATTCTACTAAAGAGATGTGCAGTTGGATGGTTGGTAGATTTTAGTTGGCTGATATTAAAGCTGACAAAAGATCTCAGCTTTGGCTGCTCCAATGTGAATATGCAATGTTAGAATCAACTTTGTTGGTTTCAATAAGTGTCACATGCACTATACATCTATGAAGAACTACCAGTCTTAATATCCCAAATAAATTCTCAAGGAAAGCCTGACTCATTTTTTGCAGCTGGCCTTCACATTTCTGAAAAACACAGTTTTCTTCATAATATTGCAGAGAAGGATTTAGAACAGAACTTTTAATAAGGACTGAGGTGACAACAGCTGCAAACAAATGAACTAAGCTGTTTTAAGGGCTTTTTGCTTTGACATGGTCCCTATTCAGAGTTAGTTGTTCCCAGCAAAAGTCATTGTAATGTCCTAATTCTGGAATTCCAAATCTGAGATATCAAAGAGAGAAATGCAAATTGGAAAGGGCAGGTAGGACTCATCTAACTTTCCAATAGTTTCTCATCATAAGAGCTCCAAGATCTGAGCAGCACAGGAAAATATATCACACCTAAATTACCTTCCCTTTCAGACATCATTTCAGACCTCATAGTCAGCAGACATGTCACCTTCCTTTGGATATTCCAAGCACTACAGGCTTGATCAGCGTCAGATATTCCAAAACTTCTATACTGTTTCCCATTCCTTACTATCAATCTTATTACGAGCACGTCCTTCACCTTCTATAAAATACCCCTCCCAGAGTTTACTCTGAGTGGTTTGTAATGAACATTCATACAAAACAACTGAGGCTTCCATATATGTACTCATTGGTCTTCTTTTCCACAGAACCCAAATGCATGAGGACCACTTAAAGGCGCTGTCTCCTATAAACAGAACATGGAAGAACATGGAAGTACAATCCTGATACAATCTCTCTGTCTTCACCAGACTTCTAGTGAAACCATTTTGGAAAGAGATGGAGAAATGGAGGAGATGGAGCTTTCTTTGCTTCTTTCATCACCTCTATAAAAAAATATAGAGAAATACAAAGCATCCCACAGATACTAATTGTGTTCATTGCAATTTCATCACCTGAACATGAATTCCTAAAGATTCAAGAAATTAGCTGGTTGTTAATATTGAACAAGGATAGACAAACGGCATATCTATGTCAAAATCTAACACTCAATTTTACAAACAGTGATGACAAACTGGGGACAGTATAAATAAGAAGTGCAAGACCAAGCTTGAAAATTACTTTGTTTTGTCCAGTGAAAGACTGAATGAAAGATTAAGGTACCTCAAGTGAAACAGTTTAAGAGGCAATTAAGCCATGACCCATGACTTTTCAACCTAGCCAACTCAGGCTCTTCAATAGATAAAAGCATGAGTGCTCAAGTAAGGATGTGACTGCGTTTTTTAAGACTATATGTTTAAACTGAAATTAACAAGATGTCAGAGCAGATTAGAAAGGACTCCGTTAAATTTCTGCTATAAGGGCTTTTTGGTCAAGGTGGGATGTTTCTGAAAGCAGTATGCTGAGTTGATTCAATACGGAAATGACCGAAGATGGTTTTCAGGCATGCAGGAGGTTAAGAGCATGTAAACAGAAGTTCCTTGCTCCTGGTGATCCATGAGCCTTCTGGACTGAGAAAACTCTTACTCTTGATTGATTTATAATGCATTATGGAAGACACTTAAAATTCATATTAATTTGTTAAATGTCAGCAATCTTAAGAATTCACAGGTCTCTTTCCATGATGTTCTGACTTGATTATGAATCACCAACAAAATAAAATATGCATTGGGCATACTTTTTTTTTTGCCTACATATTCAGTATAATTTTATGCCTCTCACTAAATGTGTCCTTAGGACAGGGATGGCTATTAAATCTGAAATAACCAGTTTATTCTGCTAGAGAAGCTTGTACATCCTCTTGTAGAATACTGTGGGATTTGAGGACTTCATTTTTCATTTCACACTTTAGCGGTACTATACATTTTTTACAATATACAATTGCTTTTAGAGACAAACACCTATTCTGAATGCTATTGGTTTGTTTAAAATCTAGTTCAGCCTGCACCACAAAATGAAACAAAGAACCTCAGAGTTGTTATGTGAATAAACATCATCGTTAAAATCTATTCAGTGCCCATCCACTGAAGAGAGAAGCCTGAAGCACTGTTTCTTCAAAGGAATACTGATTCTGCTCATTCTGCAGTGAATATCACAACAGATTGGCAGCAAGAGCCTCTGGGTTGGCCCTGTAGAGCTTTCAAAATCATGTCTTTCTTGGCAATAGTCTAATGAGACATCTAAGCTTCTCTGTGCCAGCTTAATGTTTTTGGCAGGAGCAATTGTATTTAGCATAAAATACCAGTAGTCATGGTTGAACAGCTTTTGGGTTTTACTCATTTCCTCTCTTTTTCTATTAAGAAAAAAGTCAGAAACTAAAGATCAGAGACCTTAAAAATGTCTGCAATGCCAGCTCATGTCTTGGCACAGGATATTCTATTTAAGATAAATTCCCTCAGACTTCCACCCTATTCTGCAAGTTTTATATTCTAGCACATCAAGTGCATTCTCTTTGGAGAGACTAAAGAAAACAGATTACGACTCCCTATCAAGGTTATCCTAACAGACATCAGTGCTAAGGCAGAGGTTACTCACACCTCATTTGTAACTTATCCAACCAACTCGAGGTAATTTTAAAGAACTTGCCAAGAAAATCTCTCAGATCTGTGAAAGGAGCCTACCTATATGATTTAAGGCCTCACCATTTTTCGGCACTCAGCCACCACTCATTCCTATAAGCTGCCCAGGTTCTCTAAGCATCTTTTACTGTGAACTTTAACATCTGGCTTTTGACATAGCACAAAGCATGTAAACGTGAATTAATCTGAGCTTCAAAATGTCCAGCTTGAATCTCAGCCTGCAATCGTGCCTTCAGAGGGGTTTATATCTTCCCAGTGTGAGTCCAAGTATCCTTGTCAAATTGTCATCACCTAGTCCAGCTGCTTAAGAAACACAGAAAACACCAGTGTAGTTTCCTCCCTTCATGTGGGAGGACGTGGAAGACCAAATTGTGTTCTTTTCTCCCCTGAGGAACCTTTTATTAGGTTAAGCCTTCTGCATAACTAGCACTTTGTTGTACACATATTCCATCTTGGCAGCCTGTGTTAGGAATCAAGGTCTGATCCACATTTAAACTCTTCAAGGTCAGCACCATTCAGAGCAGCCTAAATTCATAAACTGAGCAAAATTCAGTCATGCTCCATCTATATTGTCTGTAAGGAATGAACTGGGGACCAAAGCTAACTTTTGAATGATGCCTGTGTTTTCTCTCAGACAGAGCTCTCTGATTTGTTTCAGACAGAAATCAGAAATACACCAATGTGCATATGGTTGGGCAATGAGAAGATTGGAGCCCCAGAGAAAAAGAGAGAAGAATCCCAATTGACAGAATATTTGCCCCTAATGCAGCTGTGAAGTACTTAACTCTCTGTTGGACAAACTCAGTTGAGGAAAAGCTGAATCCTGACTCTACAAGACCATGTGAAAGAAGCAGACTTAGGTTCTGGCTCTGCTTGTGCTGAATACACAAGAGTTTTCTGTCCCGAATTTAGAGCCACTGAAACAGGAGTGGGTCTGTCTTACCTTCAGTGAAAGGCACCAACCCTCCTGCATGGATCCTATCTAGTGACTGTCTAGCTGTTTCTTGCAAAATGGAGCTTGTTTTCCAGGAGACATTACATTCCTGACATTACCCAGTACAACTAGCTATGACTTTCACTTAAAGATGGAAAAGCATTTTTCACAAACTTTTTGCACAACAGAAGGGACAAAACCAATGTTCCCTGTGTTCAAAGCGAGTGCTTGGGGTTTTGGAGGAATTATTTTGTGAGCATATTTGTGTGCTTGCTTTTAATTAAATCACTTCTAATCCCTGAGCTAGGGTATAAAGGCCACTATGTGCATTTTGTCTCCTTGTAAAATGGCTGACACAGACACCTAAATTGAAAAAGCAACACAGGACTATGAATCTGCATGAGAACAAAGAGCATCTCTGCAGCCAGACCATGTCAGAGTGCAGCACAAAGTGACCTTCTGGGTTACTGAATCCCCATGGTCAACTTCAGCACATAAAAATGCACTTTCATTACCTTACTAGGAAGGTGATCCAAAGGCATGCATTTGAGCTATTGAATCCTTGCCTGAGGTTACCTGCAAATGAGGAACCAGTGGTCCTCTGAGAGTTTCTTTACTGTAAAAATGGCTGTTCAACAACCACACTGGCCAATGCAGTCAGTGCAGGGTACAGCCCTCTACCTGACTGCCAAGAAGCCCTGCTGCTCTGAAACTGCACAATCCACTCTGAATTTATGCCTCACCAATTTTCTCAACTTGCGCCTGTGCCAGTATTGTTTTTTTATACGTCAGCACCTTTTCTCCCTCTTGGGAGGACGCTCTCCTCCCACTTGTATTTAGAATAAGCAGTCACGCACTGCCTCAACTTTAATTTCATTAATTTTTTCAGTTTTCTCTCATATGACAGCTTAGGAGCCTCTCAGTTCAGAGCAGGAACTACACTTCACACTACAAAAATGAGGAGAAACTAAGGAAACCACCAGCTAACAGGCTAAAGACAAAAAAAAAGAAAGGTGATTCTTTACATAATGTTCAGTTAAACCATAGCAATTCATGCCACAGAATATTATGGTTACCAAAGGTTAGATGAGTTCAAAGTGACTAGATAGATAAATTGCTGGAAAGGGTATGAAATGTAAAAGTATCAACTGTGTCTGAGGGATTCCTGGACCCACAAACTGTTGGAGGCCATGTAAGCATCCCAGCAAAATACTGTTCACATAATCTTCAGTCTTCATGGGCATTCACTACTGGCCTGCGTTGGAAGGAAAACAGTGGGTCTCCTTTAGATCTGCTGCTGTCCTTGATTTTCCTTCTTAAGCGCCTTAAGTACCATTCACTTTATGCTCTTCATTTAGTTCTGTAACTCCAGTTCTCAAGCACACTGTTCCTTCACTGTTTCATCTTCTTATTTTACCCTTGCATTGAGTTAATTTCAACAGGACTTTTCCACTTTTTGTGTCACAGTCATTACCATTCTGTTGAAACAGAACTGATCCTAACACTGATCTTTGAAAAATACAATTTTGGACTTACTCTTTCAGTGTAAAACCTCCTTAAATAATGCCATCTCCCTTCATCCGCATTCCTGCTTACCTAACAGCTCCTTTGCTTCATGGAGGAAACCTTCTGTAATTTATTCACCAGACCTCCTTGTCAAAATTGAATATAAATATATATTGACTTTATGAATTACATTGACTTTTTGAGTTACAACTAAACTGTCATTAATCACCAATTCCACATTCCCTGCCCATGGCAGGGAGGTTGGAACTAGATGATTTTAAGGTCCTTTCCAACCCTAACTATTCTATGATTCTATGTTTGGTATTCATATTGAAAAAAATCGGTCTTTAATAGCTTTTGGAGAATCTATGGTAGGTCGATTTTTCTTCATCTGTTCTTACTCTGTCTGACCTCTCTCAAAAGTTCTTCAGTTAACCAGTGCTGTTACTTCAGGTATTTATGTTAATACCTTCACTCATTTCAGATGTCTGTCCTAATGTGATTATTCTAGTAGCAGAGACTGGTGCAAAGGCTTTTAATAAAAAATCTCTGCCAGGTGTAACTTCTGAAAGCCCGAAGGGATCTCCTGGTCTAAATTCAAGACTCTGCACTCCTTCAACTCCAATTAGTTCCCACAGGTAACACCCACACTGACAAAAAAAATGCACCAAAATATTCCTGTGCACTCAAGGTAACCAGCAATAGCGGCTGTTTATTACAGCAAACTCTCCCAGACATCAAGATGTTGTAACTTGCAAAGCTCCAAATGGGCATTGATGGATGTTTTAGTGTGGAGCCAGCATTGGTGTGTCACAATTTGAAAGAGACCCTTAACTATGAGGCTGAGTGTAATATCTGAAGGGGGCCTATAGGGATGCTGGGGAGGGACTCTTCATGAGGGACTGTAGTGATAGGACAAGGGGT
>JASSUY010028063.1:10000-11041 GCA_032466535.1 Forpus xanthops | reverse complement strand
GAAAACAGGTTTCAATAATACTAAACAGACATTAAAGGTCTTTTGCCTTTTTTTAAGAAGATTTTTTTATGTATGATTGAAGTTTATACAACACTCCAGAAAAGCCATCACGTGTTAGATTGAAAAATAAAATCAGAAGCATTTTCTGTCATATAGGTTTACATGAAAAAACGGGAACATTAATGTCTTAGAAAGTGTATGTCCAGCTTTGTACCATTACTCATTTAACAAAGCAGAAAATAAGATACTATGCTGTAAATGAAAAGCTACAGTAAAAGGACATTTTGAAATTTACACAAGTTTGAATTCATAAACATTTTGGTTGCTCCATAACAGTTTTTATATAAAATGAATAAAAAACCCTTGGACAGCTTTCATCACTCTTGACTACTTTTCACTTAAATGCACACAGACATACTTTATATAGCAATATACTGATGTACTGTAACATGGATATTAAACTATGATTACTGCTTTTTAACTGAGATGTGTATTATCCAATCAATATTATCTGCAATTGAAATACTCATACATTATGTATTCCCATCATGTTGTTAAGTATAAAAACATGAAAATATAACTTTACATTATTTCAGTTATATACATCAGTTCAGGCTTGACAAAGATTTTCTTTACGCTATGATTTTTAGAGGAATAAGCCCAGAGGTACAATAAATAGCTTTCCACTGTATACAATAATGCAATTCTACTTTTAAAAAAAGTTTAATTACCATATGAATATTATTTTAGTTTGGTCATTCTAGCATTGAACATTAAAAACCAGGATGCATCCCCCAACATTCCTGATGAGGAGTAATGCACAGAACACCTATGGATTACAGATGTGTCAAAAAATGTTTTAATTACGGGTCATTTACTTCTAAGTTTGATGTTGAAAACACTGTATACACCTCTTTTGCTGACTGCACTGAGAGTACATATACACTGTGTTCACATGCTTGCAGAAACTGGCTCAGGGCTTGTGCCACAAGTGAAGATTTCAAGTTTTGGATAAATGCTCTGTCTTCTCCATTGTTCAGT
>JASSUY010028063.1:0-5000 GCA_032466535.1 Forpus xanthops | reverse complement strand
TTTGAGTTACCTCATATCCATATACAAACCATAGACATCAGTAAAGATACATCAGGGTAGGTGGGATACTATAACAACATTTAGCATATTGTTATACTATTCCACCCACCTTAATGAAGATCCTTTAGGTGTGGCGATGCCGTAGCCTTTGGAATCCAAATTCCCACCAACTTTCATGGTATCACAGGGTTTCCTTTGTTCGATGTACTCATTCATGGTTGACTCCAGCAGGTAGGCATATTTTCCTTTGGACTTCCGTACTCGAGCTACCCCTTCTGCTGTAGTCCTCACAAACACAGATGGTTCTGCACTTTTCATATAGGTCCACATTTTATCAAATACTGCAATTTTAGATCTCTGTGGAGACAATATGAAGCCTAATTAACTAATCTTTACGTAGACAGCAAAAGCACACCTGGGAAAGTATGATGATGTCATTTTTAGGCAAGTTTATTACTCTATGTTTAAAGACAGCAGCACCTACATTCTCTTTTTCTATTAATATTTTGCTGTCATTATATTTTTTTGCATTGTATTCATCAAAGATTTGAAAGAGTGCTACTTTTACTTTATAAGAGGTGTGCCAGATTAATAGTTAATATCTATAATCAATCTTCAACAAAATATTCATCAGAAATTCCCACTCAAACAAGATGATCTTATTGCAGCTCTCTGCAGCTGTGAGTTATGCAAATAAGAGGTGAGCTGAAATGTGCTAGTGGCACTAGAAAACTTCAGATTGCTCCACAGAGGAAACTAGCATTGCTGTGAAACCTGAATAGTGAAACAGTTAATAGTGAGGCACCTGTTTCAAGGTTGTTCTTACTTGTACTACTTCATGTGCCTCACCACCTCAACTCAGCAGCTAAGGGTTTTCTCTCAGAAAGATTGTTACCTGAAGAACGTTTCTTTTGCCTTAACCAATTGGTAGTTATAACTATAACTGGCAGTTTTAACTACCAACTGATTGTTATTTTTTAACCTGGAAAAAAGAGGAAAACAAAGTCTGCCACCTAGATGTCATCAAAAAAGGAAGCAGTGCTGTCAAAGAAGAAACAGGCAGAATGGGACATATGACATACCAGGGTCAGTAACAATCATAAGTCGGAAAGAGTATATATATCTGCATTTCTTGTCACATACTGTACAATCCCAATGGAAGAATTAAGAAAGCATAGGTTTGTATCATCTCCCCCTATGTAAGCTGAGTAGAAAACTTAAACATGCTAACATTTCACATTCTACACTGTGTGACCAAAATACCTGTAGAACTACCAGTGTAGTTGACAAACAAACCTAAATAAATTCCTTAAAGAGATAACTCAAATCATTCTATGAAGTTGACAATTAACTATTGCCAAATTAATACTATGATGCATGTACCTCAGCTATCATTACATTTCTACTTTGCTGTAGAAAACCAAGACCATTTGGTTTTGTAGTCATTTTAGTTCTCTATGATACTACTATATGTGCAAGTATATCAAATCTGTGCTATGACAAAAAGTACCAGAAGCACTTATCTACTTCTTATATCTTGCACACTTCAGAACTACAATTCTGCTATAACATCTATAGTTATACTATTTAAAAAACAGATGAATAAAGTATGAAAGCATCAATAACGCCCCTACAATCTCCCAAGGCTTCACTGTTATTGCAGTACAGCACTACAGCTTTCCCAGACTTACCCTTATTTTCCTGTCTAGAAACGTAGTCTAGTAAGATTTTGAGGCTCAGATTTCTCTATGGTCTCTATATATCTAGTAGTAGTAACAGTTCTGGCAGTACTAAGACCACTGAAAGTTTTCTAACAAATACATAAATATTCCAACTATTACCAGAATCTACATCATCATTGGCACAGCTGTCTTCTTGAAAGTTCCCTTGCAGATCAATTGTTCCATATTCTGCTCTGTTGATCTATACATACCCAAGATATGCATTAAGATCCAGAGTTGGACATACTACTTAACATGACCAGAACAACTGAGAAAAATAACTGTGTGGTGAAGGTACAGTGAGTTTTTCAGATTCCTGGTATATCTGCTGCATTGTGTATGCACTATTCTTATTTCATCCAAGATCCTAAAAAATATGATCCTAAACCCTAAGGTAATCCCAAAAAATAGCATACTGCATCACCTTTGAAAAGCTCTTCACAAATTAAACTATCACTGTGAACTACCAACTATCAATCAGCAAAAATCCAATACTACACTTTCCTCTGATAGGTAGGTATATACAGGTTTTGCCTCTGACAGTAAATGGCATTCCATGCCTGAAACACTTCCATCTTCAGATCCAAGTCAGACCGGCTACTTAATGTCCAAGAGACTCAATCAACTTTACCATAGCACATAAAAAAGTCTAAATCCTTACTGCACAGCTTTCTATCATCTGTTCCCAGAGTCCTGCTGCTGTTCCTTACTTCCCTGGAAGGAGAGCTACCAGCTGTGCATGATGCCCAATCTTCTCCTCTCTTAATTCACCCAGGCTTGGACTCAAAATCCCCAGCCTCATATGAAGGCACTCAGACTTTTCTGAATTCTCATTCTCTAAACTTGTTCTCTTAGTAAACCCAGAAGCTATATGTCACTTCCACAATGAGTTAACGTTCACTTGGTAGCATATATCCAACTTGCTATGAGGGATTTACCACTACAAACTAAGGAAGGGACACCAAGGTTCCAACAGTGTTATAAAAATTATTACAGTGCTACTTATGAATTACCATAAATTTGCTTTCCAAAGGGAAAAACTTAGTGTAGGGCTGTCTTGCATGGTTCAGTTCAACCAAAAGGAGACAACACACATCTGTGTGCCCATCAATTCAACTTCATTAGAAGGTACTTCAATCCCATGTTGTAGAAGATAAGATATTATGCTGGCATTTAAACCTTATTTTATTCTTGAACAAACATTCAAATACTAAATAAATAAGCCTTCTTTATTCCACTTAGGCAACTGTCATGAACAGGTTCATAAACTGACTTAACTGGCTTTTCTTACTCCACTCTTTCCTGATTTACTGAAATGACCTTTTACAGATTTTGATATATACCAAGTAACAGAGATCTAGCAAAGCCTGTTCTGCTTTTGTTCACTTAACCTTAAAAAAAGAAGAAAAAAAAGGCATACAAAAAAAAAGTAACAGCTGGAGAGGAAAAGGCACAAGGAACTCTTTTCCCACATGGACAAGTGTTAAGAAGAAACCTCCCACTAGATGGCTCACAGACTTCTTGCTGCATAAATGCAGGTAGGAATACCTTACCCAGCAACCATGGAAATAAAAATCTGTCATGAAAACCACTAGAAAACAGCACTCAGAATTAGCCATAACTTAGACCTCTGCAGCCATTAAAACTAGAATTCATACAGCTAAGAGTCTTGATCCCTACTAGTCCTTGACCTTGTCCAGACTCATAAAGTAGGAGCAATGAGCCATTACCTAGGGGATACATGCGACTTCTAATGCTTCTGTTTATACTGTCATAAAACATATTTAGCAATACATTGTTTTCAGAAGTGTGTCACTTTATTTCCTTCATTATATTGCTTTCAGAATTTGTCTTTTATTTGAAAGGCATAGCTTGAGGATGTAGAAAAGGGCAGTGTTAAGATACCTTCATCGAGGATTCTGCATACATGCACTCACTCACAAAGCCAAAATTATCTGTTCATAAAAACAAGTATGCATACTTACCCTGATTCAAATACATTGCAAAAACAAACTACGGTTATTTAAATCCAGACAGTGCTATATCTGACCACATATTTTATTCCTATGCAATCACCTTCCTTTCCCTAAACCGCATTTATACAGTCATCAGCAACAGCAGATTAAACCATGAGGAGAGCATTCTTGTGAATGCAGGATGCCAGGCATGAAAGTTGGGCTTTCACGCTTCTTTCCTATGTCCTCTTTCTTTAAAAGCAGCAAAACCCTAAAAGGATAGCAGTGCTCCATAAAAACCACAACTTGCTATCAGCTATCCAAACAACAGAGCCATTGTAGATTGCTTGTATCATTTGAATACAAGAATGTAAGAATATGGAAATAACCTGCACTGCTCTTAATTACCGTGGCTGATTGCTACTGCAAGGTGACACTCCAAAGTATACATGAATTGTTAAAAACTAATTAAAAATTTGGTATTACGATCAACACCAACATAATGGTACAAAACCCAACAAGCATTTTTTCCTCCCATTCTCTATCACTTATTTAGTAGGAAAATCAAGCAACTGATACAAAATGCCCTTGGAGCTAACACTTTTTTTTTTCTTAGCATCATGTCACCACTGGACATTTTGACTATGAAAATTATTATTACTACAAAGTACACATCCCATTTAAATGTAAAAGACTACCTTTATTAAGAAGCTCATTAAGAAATTAAATTATGCAAAGCTTTATCAAATTAATTAACTGTATTTTATGGGTCATCAGATAACTTCTCCATTTTGTCATTTAAAGACCTATTATTGTTAAAATTGGGGTGTTGTAATTAGTATGTCTGACAGAAATAGCTCCTTAGACTACTAACTCAAATACTCCATCATTCTATTAGATGATGATCTTGTACTGCAGGAGCAGAACTTTAATTCTCAAATATGGTTTCTGTAATCATCTTGTTGACCTTCCATAATTAATAAAAGATCAGGAACTGGTATTGACACCAGTAGCTAGAAAGTGTAACAACAAATGAATTTTTCCATTCACACAGTAAAGCAATTATTGATACATCCAAAAATGCAGAAAAGGACAAAACCAGTTTTTCAGCCTCTTTATTAGCTCAAGATTAAGTACTTTAAAACACTTATCCTTGTTTATATTGGGTAAACACTCAAGATGAATGAAAGTTCAAACAGACAGAAGATCTAAATTTTGTAATATATTGATAATTTTATTCACTAATGGTAAAAATTAGTTATATGTTCTTAAGATTTAGTTTTATGGCTTTCCAGTTTTCATTACTTGAGCTACTTCAAATATC
>JASSUY010028062.1:0-17542 GCA_032466535.1 Forpus xanthops | reverse complement strand
GCATTGTAATGAATGGCTATTAATCCTGTCGTTATCTCAACCTTTCGTGCCCCACGTTGGGCGCCAAGAAGAACTGTTGCGGTTTCAAGCGTAAATCAATCTGCCTGCCCACTCACTCCGTAAGTTTTGTTTTGTAAAATGTATGATTGCACATCTGATTTTTAGAAATTGGTCTTCACCTCTTCTGTTTGTAGGAATTATTTGGGTTTCTATATTGTCAAAATGTGGGGTTCTTGTTTCATATTTCATGCTTTCCTACTTGGAAAAAAACCTAAGTTTGGTATTTCTTGGGTTTCAACTTTTGTTGCTGTATTTTAATCTGTAGTTCACTAGACACCAACCTTGTAAGTATCTGGTCTTTACTGGGAAATATTATTTTGCAGTGCTCTTCTTAACACTTAAAAATTGCAAAATAAACTGAGGTTGTTACAAAATGTGAAGTAACTATGGAAGGACAAAGAGGCATTTTAGTTTCTGCCAGAATCTTGATTTTAGTCATATTATTGTTTTGTACAGTTAAAATTTAAAAAAAAATTGTCTATCACTGTCACCTATTTTTCAGGACACTGTTTCAGACTGTAATGAAATCTTGACATTTAGTCAAGCTTTGACATTTTCTGTTAGACAAGATTAAATCTACATTCATGAAGGTGCATTTCAGTGGCAGTCAGAGAGTCACCTTTATCTCTGATGTAATGTCTGACTTTTAAGCAGCAAAATAACATCTGGCTTGAACTTGGTTTCTGTCTGAAGCTGCAGGGACTAAAAGCCCAGAACATCCTTTTACTTTCTGTTCTTAGTGTAAAACAAGTTGAGTCAATCCAATTAAATAGAAACTCTAATTTAATTATTGTGTGTTCCTACTGTTCCCATCAACACTGTGGAGAGAGTTCTTCAATATAGATCATGTTCATTTTTTGCATGTCATGGAATGACCTCAAGAAAGAAGACCAGTCTTGTTAGAAAATACCAGCTGCTGGGAAGGTAGCTGGAAATTGGCTCTGGGCAAATCTAAGCCTGTGACAACCCACATTTTGGACTGACAGGTCATGGGCTTGCCAGCTGCTCCATTTTTGTATCCTACATACCTACACAATAGGTACTCATTTCCCTCCCAGGCTCCACATTTTTCACCCTAAGATGAGGAGAATGGTTTGAATTAAGGAAGCCTCTGAGTTCTTTTAATTCTGGTTTTAAAGGCTGTATGTTAGATGGTGTCTGCTGTGGCTGCTGCAAGTGGAGAACCAGTATAAAAAAATTCCACAAGTATCTGAAAGGTGCTTTATCTGAGCATGTGAATTTGTATGTGCAACTGGCAATTGTTTCTTGGCTTCCATTGAAGAAATCTCTGGTTTTGACCAGGTTGTCTCAACCATTACTGTGTACATATTATGATGAATTCAAACACAACAGCATTCTTTGTTCATACATATAGTTTCCTATATCCACGTACATGTAGCTAGCTTCTATCTAGGTGATGAAGAAACTTGAGTGTTTACCTCTTAAAACACATGAAACATCAGACTGATGTCTGCTTCCCTTCAGTGCACCCTAAAGAGATTCCTAACAGTGATCTGCTTGATGTGTTGTGGTGATTTCTATGGGCATGTTGTCTTTTGTGCTTTCAAATTGTTTCATCAAAGTTATCAGGAAACCAGATGAGACCTCCTGTCTGCTGGGGCATCTCCGTAGGTTGCTTTTCAGTGATCCTGGAAAACTCCTTTATGATAACCTAGGGCAGAGTGAATGGGGATTTCAAGTTACAGAATCTTTTTGCACCATTAAAAAAAAAAAAAAGAAAATCCCACCTTACATTCAAATGAAATTCTACAAAGTGTTTCTGGGTTAATTTTTTGTTTAGGCAGCAGAGGAGGTAGGAGAAACACTGATGAGCTTTTGATGCTCTGTCTCTGGAAACGTGAATGCAAGCTTGATGTATAGAAAAATCTGTATTTAGCTTTTCTGTTTCATCGTGCAAGCCATTATTTTGTATTTGCTGTACAGATAAGCATAATT
Organism: Forpus xanthops; assembly: GCA_032466535.1. Classification (NCBI taxonomy): domain Eukaryota; kingdom Metazoa; phylum Chordata; class Aves; order Psittaciformes; family Psittacidae; genus Forpus; species Forpus xanthops. The sequence continues at coordinate 15,526 of JASSUY010028062.1, read as the reverse complement.
GGATTATGCTGTCTCGCTCCCATAAGGAATAAAAGGAGCTAAGTGCATCTGATGAGGATGTTTTCATTCCCTCTATCACAGAGACTGGTTCACAGATGCATTTTTGTGCATGGAAAATCAAAAGGTCGGAGGAGTGCATGGTCTGTTTTTGCCAAAACAGTGCCTGTAATCTGCAAAACAAGATGGTTGGTATGCCTTTAGTCTGAGCTGAAATACAGAATTGTGCTCTTAAGAAAGAAATAGCTGTTTAATGTCCTGGTATTTAGCACTGAGGAGTTGGGATCTAAAAGAAGGAACTTGCATGTTGTCGGATAATGCTTGCTGGGGCTTTTTGGTGAGGCAACAAAGAAAAAGGCAGACAAGCAGAAGATTTGGCATGATCAGGGGCTGGCCTCTCCTAGAGCTCTTAATCCAGCTGTTTCTCAAATTCTCAGTGACAAAACTGAAAAAAGACTTCAAACCGCTTGCTAAAATTAAGTTTATCACTGTTGAAATCGATACACTTTACATGGAAAGCCCCCTTTGAGCTCTGACTTCTCCCTGGTTCCTTCTGAGCACCCTCTACCCTGGACAGTGTAACAACCATAGCCACGTGTTACTTCTGGCACTGATTTACACAGGGCGCTGCTCCTCCGCTGCACCTTCCCATGTATGCATTGAAAAAGATATGTTTCTTTCTTTTTTGTCTTTGGCTGGTAATGTTAGCTTTCAGTCTGTTGAACGGGAAAGAAAATGCCCTTACGATACTGGTCAGGGATAACATCCTATTGTGTGAAACACTTAAGTTGAATCTAGGCCCTCCTGAAGTAAGGGACAGAGCAACAAGACTTTGTATCAGCTGCAGAATGAAACATTTACCTGGAGTTTTTGGATGAGCCAGTACTAAAATAGAGCAAACTCTTGTCATTTTGTCAGGTTTTATTTTAGTGAGTGTTGAGGTCACATTTTCCTTCCATGGAAATTTTGGAGTGTATCTCAGAAAAGGCCACAAAGGTGCTGCAAGGATTGGAGCATCTCTGCTCTGGAGACAGACTAAGAAAGCTGGGCTTGTTCAGTCTGAAGAAGAGAAGGTTCTGGGGAGACCTTAGAGCAGTTTCCAGTGCCTAAAGATGCTACAGGAAACCTGGAAAGGAACTTCTTTCAAGGACCTGTAAGGACAGGACAAGAGGGAATGACTTCAACCTGCCAGAGGAGAGATGTTGATGAGTTATTAGAAAGAAGTTCTTCCCTGTGAGGATGGTGAAGCCCTGGCACAGGTTGCCCAGAGAAGTTGTGGCTGCTCCATCCCTGGCAATGTTCAAGGCCAGGTTGGATGGGGCTTGGAGCAGCCTGGTCTAGTGGAAGGTATTCCTGCCTGTGCCAGGGGGTTGGAACTGGATGAGCTTCCAACCCAAATCAGCCTGTGATCCTATGATTCTTGCTATCTATAAGAAATGATGCAAGAATTATACAAAGGGCTGCTTTTGTCTAAGGTAGGAAGCTCTGCCAAGGGATGGCTTTGCACTGCTGATTGTTTTGTCTATGTACTGGGTTCCTCATCAAGTTATTGCTGGGTCAAAAGGTAAATGGCCATTAATGCTTAAGCTGTACCTATGAACCTTTCCCTGCGGTTAACTGCTACAAAGCTGTTTGTGGATACGTGAAGGAACAGACTTGCTTTGGTGCAGCCTCCTCTTCTGGCAAAGCCAGCTGTGATAAGTGGATAGCTACATTAGAGCTCTGTTGACTTTGGAGCATTTAACTGTGAAATGAGCTGATCAAGGAAAAGACAGTAACACCAGAAATGGAGGAGAGATAAAAAAATGGGAGTGGGGTGGGGAAGAGTGAGGTTGAGATTGGAATACGAATAAAGAATTGAGGGAAGATGAAAAAATATCAGTCAGGGCATCCCAGTTAAGTCCGTGTCTTATTGCAGTAATGGTAAACTTGCAATCTTGTCCTTGAGAAATGTGCACTACAGATAATAAATGAAAGAAGGTCAAGGGGAAAGTGACCATGGCAAACACAGCTGCCATCTACTATTAGAGAGAAAACCTATTCCCTAATCTTTTAGAATTAGCATTCCTTATAGATGAAGGAAGTGAAGAAAATGGCTCCGTGTTTTCACAGCTGTGACTCGTGGATTGATTGGCAGGGTTGAAAATGAGGTTGAGTGCTCTTCTGAGCAGTTACATTAGCTTCCATTAGGAGGCCCTGGGTGTAATGGTGCTGCATATGAGACATCTTGGATTTTGTTGTGTCCCACCAGTCATTCCACATCTATGCATGTGAATTTGGTGTATTTTCTGGAGATACAGATACTGCAGTTAACGGTGAGTCTTGACATCTGTTTGAAACAAATCAGTGTTTGGTATTGTATTTATTTGTGTTATTGTGGCTCTTCAGCCCCATGGGTGGGATTTTTCAGTTCAGTGGTTTGAGCCTGAGACAGTTTCCCATGTTATACTGCAGCTGTCAGAAGCAACAGTACCTAGTCTTTAGCCAGCTAAGGATCTGCCAACAGCAGGGGAAGAGAGGAGCAGTGTAATCTCATTATAGTTTTATTTGGAAACAGCAAATGCTTCATAACTTCCTCTCTTCATTGATACTAATGCTTCCAGAATCCCTGTGTTGTATTAATCCTCAGCCAGTTGAGAATACCCCTTTGAGGCTCTGATAGTTCAAATCTGAGTTTGGCATAGAGCTATCCATAATTTCAGGGGTCATACTCCCAACATATCTCTGCTTTTCAATTTCTGTTCAGTTCTAGTCTTTCATTGCAAACTCTTTATCCCTAATCATGTGATTGATGCTATTTCTAACCTATCCAAACCAAGCATGGCTCTTAGCAGTCTCAGCTTTTTGAATTAAAAAAATTATTGGCTTTTCATTTCAGAAACATAATTTTTAATGATTTTGGAGTTGTTTCTTACATGGTAACCTCAATTGCATGAGCCAAGAACATTGTTTTCTGGGAAGCTGTTGGCTTTCCATTCCTCTGCAACATCACTCAGATTGTCACAAAGAATCTGGCAAGGCAGTGGCTTTAAGTGTCCTGTGAAGCCATTTCTGCAAACAATATCAAGTCTGATCTTCATTTAGGTCAGCAGTAAAAAAACCTACAAATTTAGCAGGGTCCTCATGGGTTTGTTTTGGGGGGGTTATGGGAATTTGGTTTTTTAAAGTTTTCTTCACTACTCGTTGTGTAATCTAGCCAATTCTGCAAGTGTCGATGTAATATCCACACTAAGATCTACAAATCCATATTTTCAACATGTAATTTCTTTACCATGGTGGGCTCAAACTCTTCTAACTGCCAGGCAATTGTTGTGTTGGAGTACATTGCTATCCAAGTTGGGTTAATATGCTTGTAGCTGTACTTAGAGGGAATGTTTAATTGAAGTCAACTTATCTTCTCACAGCCTATGTGCCTGACGGGTGGATCATAGAGGGCAGCTTGATGTTCTGGCCATTGGATTTAATGGTAGAGCTCTTGCTGGCATTAAAACCCCATCCTGGTAAGATGCGAAATTAATGTCTGTGGGATTCTGTGCCTTCCTCATCAGGCAGGCAGTGACAGCATCTGTGGAGAGGTTAGAGCTGAGCATGGAGTCATGGATTCTCTGGGCTGGATGGTGGCCAGTATATCTATGTGCTGATCCTTGCTAAGGGTGAGTGCTCAAAGAGCCAGTGCAGCTCCCTGCAGTGCTGTGTACCATGTGAAAGAACTTGGTGGTAAGAAGTAGTGCCATCCAAGGATATTGAATCTTTCACTTGCTTTTGTAAATATGAATAGGCAGTGTTGTTGGGTTTGAATGGAATCCTTTAGGAGCATTTTTAGTTGAAAATACCAGATGTCTATAGAAATACAGGATGTTCTCTGTGTATTGATTTCTAATTAAAATTCATTATTAATGAACTACGTTAACAAATTGCATCTTTATTATTATTATTAATTTTTTTGGTAAGAGATCCTGTTATTAGGCTTTGTGAATTTCTGAGTAAACCTGGTGATGAGGAGCATGCTTGCTTTGGGTTAAAGTACATTTCCTCTAATAAAGATTCTCCCCCAGTAGTGTCTTGAGTCCTCCTGCATAAAGAAAGATCTGCTTATTAGGATTATTCAAGGACAATAGAGACTTAATTATTTTTCTAGTTTCTGGTTGGAGCAGGAGATGGCTTAATAATTTTTCAAGGTGTATAAACCCTGACCCTTTATGGTTCTGCCAGTCATGTGATAGAGGATTAATTTACTCATAATATTTTGCTCTATTAAGGATCCTGAGATGTTTTACAAACATTAGCTTGTTTTTATTCCATGCTGCCTGGCAGCTAGGATTTCCAGATAGCAAGTGAGATGTGTCTGTATAGAATGAGGATATTAGGCAAAATGCAAGAGCTTTATCATGTAGAATTTGTTTCAAAATGTCTAAATCCAGATATCCTCTAAAGATAAACCGTTTTCAAGATGCTGGAATTTATTGGTCCCACTCACTGTATTGTCAGGCTGTACATAGATCTCTGAAAATTATTTGAAGATGTGACCGTAGGAATGATTTTGTTTTCCTTAAATGGTATTTCTGAAAGATGTAAGTATATCTCCATTATGTGAGCATGTTTCAGTTGTATTCAGTATGTGCCAGGAGGAAGAACAGATGTTTTTTTTTTCCCCCTGTGACAGCTGAGCTGAAGTCAGTGCTGACGTTCTTGTTTACAGCACGTCAGCCTAGAAACAGAGTATTCAGAAGGTTTATGGTTCTCTTTCAAGCCTAATATTTGAAGTTATAGCTGCCATATTGTCCTTATTTTTCTAGTCTTGGGGTAATGAAATTCAGTACTGTCACTGGGTGTTGGGGAGTACACCCCTAAGATGCTAATGAAGTTGCACACTGTAATTACTGGTAAGAAAATGATATGTAAAGTAGTGAGTGACCAGACAAATTTGATGTATCTCTCGTTTTAAAAAGAGGTTAATTTTGCTATTTTTAAAATGAGCTTTAGGTTCGTGTTTTTCAGTCTCACTCTGACTGCAAGGTGCTTGCTGTACGACCAGATAACGGGGAGAGGCAGAGACAATGGCATCTGTGTGAGCTGCTAATTTTAACCTCCAGCTGTCTTTTCTCTCAGGATGCACTGTGTGGCAGAAGAGCTTGTAGGTGAATAGGGAGCAACTGATTTCCCCCAAGTAAGCTGATTACACTGCAGACAGAAATGATTCTGCCAAAACTACTTCAGAATCATTCCAGAAGTTCTTTCAGCTTCCAAAATGGAGTAAGAGACTGGTAGGTAGTAGCTCCACTTGTGTAATATGACTGGATCCAAATATACATGTCAGGCCTGAGTCTGTAGGGAGTGTTTGCTGTGATAGTGCCAAAGCCACTCTGAACGCATCCTCTCATGGGAAGCTGAAGTTCTTTAGTGCTAGAGATTCCAGGCTTTTTAGTACTCATCCTTCAGGTGGACCAAGAACTTCAGATGATGTTCCTAAGTAGAATCTATATTTTAGGGAAAATGGCTAAAATGGAATCAGTGCTGGGACTTGCTGAAATCTCTTACCTCAGTTTCCAAGGTTCTACGAGTGATTGGAGCTGAGGAAGACAATTTTCAATAACAATTTTGTTGATGAATTAGCATGTTTGCTTGATTGCAGATTGTCTGCCAACAGATTGCAATTTGAACAAGCTTGTTTGCTCTTTACAATAATTTTGTGCATAATGATTATTTTTTTTCTCTCTCCTGGAAGTTGCGATTGAGAGGAAGATTTTAGTTTGCGGTCCTGTGAGAATGCTGTGAGCAAATTCTTCCCGTAAGATGTCCTTGATAATAAAACAGAGGATGTGGGAACATAGTTGGAGCAACCCCATGCAGAAGTCACTGGGATGTTGGCATATCATTTTTCTTATTGTTTGTTCTGGTGTAATAGTGAGTGAAAACTGATATCATCTGACAGCTCTTCAGAAGGCTGTGTAAAATGGGGCTGGTGGGCTCCAGGGAGTTCCCAGCAGATGTATTCCTGTCTCTTGGAACATCTCCACAGTTCATTTTTGTTAAGAACCTGGTGCCTGCTAGCCACTGCGTGATACTGGAGCCTGAACTGTGTTTTCCTGAAGGGTTCAATTCTCAGAACTCACTAGGGAAATGTTGCTGAAACAGCACAGAAACCATTTCTCCTACTGCACCTGCTGTTACGTTCCTAAAATATTCTGCTCTTCATGAGTATTGAGATGATGTCTCTCATTCTTGGCCATCCTTCGATGCACACTGTGATTGTATTTCCCTACCTAGCTGTTTTCTAGCTGGAAGCAAACCACTGCCTTTTCTGTTGTGTTTTTTTTTTTCTTTTTTTTTGGCAGGGATGGAGGAGGAAATACCTGTGATTAGGATAAATTGAACAGCCATGAGGGTTTCTATCCGCTGTGCCAGCAGATAGCAGCAGTACCAAGTTCTGAGCTAGCTTTGACTTGGCAAAGCTGTTAAAGCAGTGAACCAGTCATTCAGTTCTTCTCTGATCTTCCTGCCAAGGTTGCCAACAAAGGCTGTGTTTGTAGTAGTATTACTTATGACAGTCACTTGTCTTAGAGTAATTAAGAAGAGATCACCAGCTTGCTACAGAATAATGACCCTGTCTGCATTGCTGAAGAAGCTTTGATACAGCTATCCTTGTGTGTGGAGTCTGATAGCCAATTACCAATTTATTGAGCAATTTTGCTTCTTATCATATGCGAGTACAATAAAGCATAGACTGGAAAGAGGCCAGGAAACTCACCTGCTAAAGAAAAGGTGTCTTTCTAATCGTGGTCTGGTAGGCAGAACCTAGGGATAATGGCAGAGCTTTCCTCCTATGAATACTTTCATGAACTTTGCCTGCCTCAGGAGATCCCCTCAGTGCTCTGCTAAATTGGGCCATTTTTGTGCATATGAAATATTGGTGTATGTTGCAGTATCACCATAAAACTCTGTATCTTCTCAGCAATTCAGTACTAAAAGGATCCTGCTCCAATTTATGGACAAAACAGTTGCTGAAGCTCTGGGTGTTTTCTTGTTCTCTGCAGGTATGTATTTTAATGCTTTGCAAATTGGATCTGAGAAAGGACGTTTCTTGGTTCAATTGCTGTTTTAGAGTTTTCAGTAACTGTATACAGCCTCAAGAATTATATCAAAGTATTCTTCATGGAGTGGCTACTACTGCATCCATCTACTTGTTCATAGATTCTGATGTGTCCAGCTCAGTATATTCTCATTGTCATAGTTCAGTTTTGATTTTTGGCTAAAGGTGACATGCATATGAACGATGGAGTCTTCCTGCATGTTGAAAAACTAGTCCAGATGGAGATATTTTTAAAAAATAGGTAAAAAATTGGTATTGAAGTGCATATATGCAGGTTACCTCCATACAAATTTGGGACAATAAAAGTATCTGTACAGATGCATGCTTGCGTGCATACAATAAAAACAAACAAAAGAAAAAGCCCAACCAGTGTAGCCTGGCAATCCCACCTCCATGACCTCTCACGTTTGTAATTCTGAATGCCCTGGTTCCCAGTGCTCATAAATATTCTACTATATCAGTGGCACAGAAGAAATTCCCTTGTATCATTTCACATAAAGACTGAGTTTCTTATTAATTTTGCATAGATAATCTTTCTCCTGATGATAAACCCCAAATGCAGTAACTCCTAAGTGTTGCTAATGGGATTGGCTTTATTGGTTTCCTTATTTTTTACAAGGATTAACGGGTCTGTTGACTATAATGGTTCCTTCTCCATGCATTCTTATGTTATTAGCAGCAGTTCTCTTTTTACCACCTTGCATTTTCACTTGCAGCTGATCACTTAGGTAGGTCATTTAGAACTTAACTCGAACTTTTAAAATAGCAATAAAACAAAAGTGGGCGGAGGGGGTGAGGGAGCGGGAAGAGGAATAGAGCCACAGCTGTAGCAAAGCAATTTCTAATCTTCCTGTGCTAATGGATCAGGTTCTCTAGATAGAGAATCACAAGAGCTAATCTGCCTTTGCAGCTAGTGTCCTCTTGACACTTGCTGTGTTTCATGACTCTTTTATGTTCCTAGCTGGTCCTGCAAGATGACTTAGGGAAAGTATTTTGCCTGGTTTCTACTTTTTCACTGCTGTGTGGAGAACAATTATACCATTAGAGTATGAATAAAATAAGTGATTAGAAACACTTTTCTGAGACCTACCCTGAACTTTTTATCCCTTTAATATTTGATGGAAGAACTGAAAGAATTGCCATTTCAGTGCTAAACACGTGATTCTGTTTTCATCTTTGTTCTTCTGTGTGATAAATGCTGTCACTCTGTGTTCTTTTAACTCGTGTTTGCTTTGGTATTTTATAATACTGGGTTTTCTATTCTCTTATGTTTTTGTCTCATGTCATCATTATTTTTCAAATTATTATAGAAAAGAGGAGCTGTGCAACAGGAGAAGTTCTAACCTCTTCAGCTCTTGTATTTTGAAGAAATAGCATTTTTTTCAAACTTTAGAGTTGACTTAACTATATTTTATGGAGCTACATGTTTCCAGTTGTAGAAATAGTTGGAAGCGTTTTAAAGTTACTTTATGTAAGTGATGAATGGTGGTAAGATGCATAAATCAAATACATTTCAGGGACAGTATAATCAGCAAAAGGGTTCGCCTGCATAAAGACAGCAGCCTAGAGGATTGTTTTTCTTAGCCAGTCATATTCAGTAGCCTTTATTTAAGTAATTCTACTGAAGCTTTTCTTTTTGGCAAGCAGTTATTCAGTGTTAAGATGTTGTGTAGCATCAAGCTCTCCACATTACAGAAATGAAAACCATTTATTGTTTATAAAGAAAATTCAGAAAATGATGACTATTGTGAGTTTTGTGCTGCTTCATTCCTTTGCCATTTTTATTGCCAAAAAGTTTTCCAGACCACTTCAGTTTTTCACTGTTAAAAGTAGTAGTGAACCCTTTGGGGCAGAAGGCACATGTTTCTATTAGTGCTACAGCTAACAACCTGCTATTGTAGCTGTTGTAAGTGAATGGGAGAGCAGTTACAGGTCTTTCTAGGTGCTTTTGTTTGTATAGAAGATGAATCAGTAGAACTAATGATTCTGGGGGACTAACTCATTATGTATCACCATTTTAATGATACATGATCATTATTACGTGAGCAGAGGTTGAACAGACTTTAAATGACTTCTCCTCATTCTTTAAGAGGATTCAGCTACTTTCTCTCCATCCATTTTTGTCACTGGCCCTTTCAGAGAAGCCTGCTGCAGTTTTGTGCTGCTGTTGTAGTGGAGTATATTTGTCCTGGAAAGAAATGAGCCCCTTTTCCTGTAGACCCTCAGTGTTCTGCAAACCTACCTAGAGAACCTTTCTTGTGTCATTTAACCTTAGTTTAGAGATCTGCTGAAAACAGCACAAAGTAGGAAAAATAAAAATTATATTCTTATAGGTCAGCTGCTTGTTAGTAGGAAACTTGTGTTGTCTTAAAGAGACTTCATAGAAGTCTCTCATATGAAGAGTTTTTAAAGTCAAACTTGCAAGTTGATTACAATGCATCATTTTAAAGGTTGAATAATGCCTCTATTTTGCAATTGAATTGATGATCCTTGAATCTTCATTGTCAGTGTGCATAGATTAATGCCTTTAAGAAAAAAGAAAGTGTGGTGATGTTACAGTCCAATGAGATTTTGTTTTATTTTGGCATGTTGACAGCTGACTGTTCCAGCCCATAACCACAAAGGGAAGAGGCTGTGACCATGTGTTCTATTCAGTTTGTGGATGTGATGAAGGCAGAAGGGATTTGATTGTATGCATGAGTTTTTCCCTTGTGAGACAGAGCTCCTTTGTCAACCAACTTCTCATCTCTGTGGGTCTGTGAAGCAAGCATAGTCTGAAGTTTTGTTAAAGGACTGGGAGTGTCTGAAATAACTTGTTTGGCATTTTTCATAACCATTACAAGAGATCAGAGGCATCAACTGTGTAAAGCAAATCAACATGATGATTTACCCTTCCTTCCATAAAGGCCAGCTCTTGAGCTTTCTAGATACTTAAAGAAAAAACTGGTATGGTACTTTATGTGCCCAGTGTCAGGACAAAATACACATCTCTGTTAAGCAATTTGTCAATCCTGGGAGAAATTCAATCAGCAGAAAGTGTTCAGCTTTGCACAATTTAGCCAGATTTTTAATGAGATGTTTTTCGACTGTACACTTGGCTGTGCCACGAGGTGACGAGAATAAAGCAAGTATGTTTTAATCTGAAACAGTAGCACAGTCTAATATGTGAAAATTGAGCCCAAGTTAGATAGCCAAGAGAAACAGACATGTTAAAAGCAACATGGAATAGCTAAATTCAAGTATATCGACTCCAACTATTCCACAACATACTGATGATTTATGTTGATTTTTTTTTTTTTACAATTTACGTGACACAAATTTTCAGTGTGTGATCCAATACTAATGTATAAGGCAGACATGAAACTGCTTTTTGGTGTTCTGTCTTTATGCATTTGTTGGATAAATGAAGAATTTAAGAAGTCAGTAAGGTGCCTTTCTATTAGACTTTTCAAACTCAGTGTATCTCAGAGCATCTCACCATGGCACATGTAACTGAGTGCATAGACTCCAAGTGATTTATAACAGTGCATCATCACCTTAAACATTAGGTGGGACATTCAGAGTAGGCTGAATATTGGGATTGCCTATAAACAGCGCAGATAACTTGAATTCAGATTGTGGCATATAGTTTGATTAACACGGTTCAATATTGTTAGTATTAATTAAAAATACACAAGAAGCATATTCTGTCACATCCCCTCAGTTTTGGGTTTGCAAGGCTGTCTTTCAAGTCACAGAAAATCCATGTGTCTGGCATCTTTTTATGGGAAATCAAGTTTTTCTTTTTATTCAGAAAATCCCTTCGAAGCCTGAGTAGCCCTCGGCTGTATTTTGCCAGCTCCCCAAACCAATTTGAGTTAGTCACTCTACAATGAAATTTGAAGAATTGTGCTTTTGCTCATTAGCACTCTTGCAGCCATAAGCACTGCTTCTAGCAGGCATTCAGAACAGTTTTGTATTTCTCCCAAAGCACCACAGAGGACAGATATCTGTGCATTAGCTATGCAAAGCTTCATGTACTGACTGCCTCAAGCCACCCATGGAAGACATTTAAAAAAACCCATGAAAGAAAGATAGTACAGCACAAGGTCAGCATAGACATTATTCCATTGGGACTTCGGATGGCTTAACCTGCTATTTCCTTTTGTCATAGGTTTGGGTCACCTAGATATAGTACATCTTGTTTCTGGATGGAAGAATAGCTGCTTTATAAGTTTTGTTTCTCAAATCTTGCCAGAGCTAGATAAAACTTGGCAGAGTTCATTTCTCCGGTTCACTCTAACACATATAAGCTATGTAGAGCGCAGTGGTGCAGATACTTTGAAGATATAACCACTACTGTAGCATCTGCATCCCTTTCTTCTGCTTTGTTGATGGCACCATTCATGCGGTACTTGAATATCAGCAGAGAGCAGCATTGTTGTGTGATGATCTGGTGCACCCCACCACTGAATAGTTTCCTCCACTGACAGTGAACATCTACTCTTCTCCCCAGGCAGGTCAGCATCTGGGTTCCTTTCAGCTGGTTCCTTGCAGAAGAAGAAAACTGTGTGTGTGTTTACATGCTTTTTGGACTTCCTTTCTGATGTATCTGGCTGGGACATGACTATGTGCTGGTTGCTGTAGTGCTGAACACAGACTCAGGGCTACCCTGGGCTCAGTGGAGTCATGACCTTTCACTATAATGTAATGGTGAAGAGTGGATGAGGTTCCTTTGAAACAAAATATCTTTACACATAATAGTTCTTAACACAGCTATAATTACTGTGCCAAAAGGCTTGATAGCATAACTTATATTTTCACAGGTCTGGCATAAATTTTACTGAAAAGTATGCAGTTGAACTGGCCTAAAGTGAACCTAGGTTAATGATGGGCATATCAAGTAGATGAGGGAGATTTAGGCTAGATACTCAATAGTAGTAGTGATCAGTTGGGATTTGTGTATTGATATCATCTGCCTCTCTAAGTAGCAGCTAGATGATTAAAAAATCCATAGCAGAAAGATTTAGTGCTTTGAATGACCTGAAAGCTTCTAATCATATCTTTCTTGCCTTTCTCCTATTCCTTCAGTTACATTTATTGCTATTTATACAGTGGAAGAAATAGGAGACCCTAATAGCATAATGATTCTTTATTTTCTTGTATACATATGTAACACATCCTGAAGATGGCACCACACTTGCCTTTCTCACAACTGATACTACTAGCTAATGCCTGCTTTAAGATGCATTTGTCCTACTACCAGCTCTTTGTTGAGAACCATTTTGGAGAGTCGTACCCTTTTCCAAATTCAACATTCTTTCTACTGCCATTTTTTCTGTAAACCTTCAGATAAGAGAACTCGCAGAATTCTAAAGGTTAGATTTAATTCTTAACGTTGTAGGAGCTAGCCCATGGTTGTTGAAAAGGAATGTCTATGTCAAAACTTGCAGTGGCAGCAATTTAAAACTAATTAGGTATAGTATTGAGAAAGTATTAAGAATCTTCCTACAAATTCTAAGAAGCGATTTGGAGCACAGTATCAATTTCCATAGGAGGATATAACCGACTTGGAAACAAGATGAGTAGTATGTCAGATGAATCACAGCATTTTACTTCACACAGCAATAATTCAAACCAAATATTTCTAGTAACAGAAAATTGTGTGTTTTTTTTTTTCATTATAATTAGAGCCATATATCACCATATGCCAATAAATAGATAGTTCTCCAGGCTTTCAAGAGGATGGCCTCTACTATTTTTTTAGTTTGAGCTATGAACAAGGGTGCCTTCCAAGCTCTGTGCAAAGCTATGACATGTGAGCTTTCTCACCCAGGAGGAAGGTAGACATTTTCTCATAGGCTTCTAGAGTTGCTTCTACCCAAAGCTGTGGTGGTGTACAGCTCATCTCTGTTAGCAGCAGACTGCACCAGACCAGCTTCTGTTTCTCAGCAAAAAGTGGCCCTTAAAGGTGGCAATCTTTCTGTCCCTAGGTAACAAAAGAAAGTGCCAGGAGGTGTCTATTGAGCAGGGATTTAATTGAACATCCAGAGAGCACAAAGATGTGACAAAAAAGCACAAAGCAAACAAAATGGGTATAAAGAAACAATGTGAGCTGCTCCAAGCTTTCTGCATAGAAAAGATGCTGCTTTCAACCTCCAAGAACTGGTGTTGGGAGTTACTGGAATTAGCTGGCTCGGATGAAATGTCAAATATTTTGGAGAGGTCTTGTTTTTCGGCGTTTGAAATATAGTCAAACTAACTATTTCATTTTTCCTGTGCTGTACCTTTTCACTTAGTCTGTTGCTACTTTATAGGTTTACGGTCACTACCAACATTTGGTAGTGCGCTTGTTCTCATTAAGTCTGCAATAATATCTCTGCAAAATTAGCTTGGACTTCCATAGTTTCTGACAAGCCTTTGAATTTTGGCATTACCTATGTAGTATTAATATTCCCAAGGCTTTTGTTGATCTAAATTTTTTTTGAACATTATAGTGATAGTCATAATTTCTTTTTTTTTTTCCCATTTTGAGAGTTCTTAGTGTTGTGAACCTCTTGAAATAAAGACTGAGCAAGAGAAATATCTCATACTTAGGAATAGTTATATTATTATTTTTAATTATATTATTAATATATCATTACAAATCAAATACTCATTTCTTGGAATTTGAGGAAACTGAAGTCATAACTACTCTCAGTTTACATAATTATTTGGATAAAGATATCTATTAAAGTCCGTTCTTTTTACTGTGCATCACAGGTTGACATGGAAACACACTGTGACTCTTGATACCTGACTGCTTGCTGTTTATCCATGCTCTCAAGTAGGGGTTTTCTGTGTCTGTGTTTTAATGGATTTCCATTAAATTTCCTATCAGTGGCCAGAGAAGCGGCAGAATGGGATTTACAGAAATTGAGGAATAAGTTAGAATTTGTGTATTATTTATTCCGTATCTTGTTGTCTGGTTTTAGAATGAAAAAAAATTGCTAGCAGTTTGTGCTTAACTATCTTCTTAGGGAGAAAAGAGCCACAGCAAAGCTTGTAGCGTCCTGCAATGTAGCCATTTGGGGCAATGCTTTAATAACCGGAGTTTGGAATAAAAAAATTGGTTTTGACTAGTTACTCATTTTGCTAGAATTAATGACAATTTTCTGGAATTAATGACAATTTTTAGTGTCAACTAAGTTGACACAAACATTATCTGGAATTGAATAAGTCTCATATAGGTTTTTCCATGTCACTTACCAGCTAGAACTTGGACTCTGTTATTTGATTCTAATACGGCTACTTGAGTTGAAAGGTGCTGCTCAACTGAGTTCCAAAATCTTTCTTATAAGCTTATAAGCTATTATAATAGCACTTCCTCCATCATTCTCTTGGAGAAAGCCATGGCTTGAACAGGTATACTTTTCATGGGTAAAACACTGGCTGGCTGGCTGGGGCCAAAGCGTGGCACTGAACGGAGTTAAATCCAGCTGGCAGCTGGTCACAAGCGGTGTTCCCCAGGGCTCAGGACTATTTAGTATTTTTATCAATGATCCGAACAAGGGGATTGAGCCCTGAGGAGGGGATGAAAAGACCTCCAGGCCACTGGTGAGGGCCAGCAGCATGGACTGGTAGGTTGAGAGTGGCTTCAGCAATGCTCCAGGCTTGGGGAAGAGTGGCTGGAAAGCTGCTGGAGGAAGGGGAGCTGGGAGTGCTGACTGATGGAGCTGAACATGAGCCAGCTTGTGCCCAGATGGCCAAAAAGGCCAACGACATCCTGGCCTGTGTTAAAAACAGTGTGACCAGCAGGGCCAGAGAAGTGATCATCCCCCTCTACTCAGCAGTGGCGAGGCTGTACCTCGAATCCCGTGTTCTGTTCTGACCCTTTACTGCAAGAGAGACATTGAGGTGTTAGAGTGGGTCCAGAGAAGGACATCAAAGCTGGTGCAGGCCCTGGAGTACAAATGTGATGAGGAACCACTGAGAGAACCAGGGTTGTTTAGTCTGGAGAAGAAAAGGCTCAGGGGGGATCTTATGGCTCTCTGCAGCTACTTGAAAGGAAGTTATAGTGAAGTGGGGGCCAGCCTCTTCTCCCAGGTAACAATAGGACCCTGGATGTGTTTAAAAAAGCATGTAGATGAGGCCCTTAGTGGCATGGTTTAGTGTTGGACTTGATGATCTTAAAGGTCTTTTCCAGCCTCACTGATTCTATGATTCTAGGAGGGTATGTGGAGGAGAAACAGAACAACCTTTTTTAAAAAATTTTTTTTTGAAAAAAAAAAAAGTGATTTTGGGCTTCTTTTTGGGAAGGGAGGAAAAGGGTGCGTGTTCTCCTCTCCTACCCCCCTTTGAAATGCTGTGGTTATAAATACAGTACTGGAGAAAGCTATAGTTAATTTAACTGCTGCCTTTTCCAGCAGTCTGAGGATGCAGGCCAGCAGTGAGGGCCTCGACTGAGGCATAGTGCTCACT